>CATIWQ010379762.1:0-12940 GCA_949673415.1 Euphorbia schlechtendalii
AAACCTAAAAAGGAGTACATATGTTATTATTGCAATAAGAAGGGTCACACTAAAAAATTCTGTAGACTTAGGATAAGTGTTCAACCATCCCCCAATGACACCAATAATAATGGAGCCATTAACACTATAATTGAATCTGATACCATTGAGGCATTCACTGTCAGTGAAATGAGAGATTCTGAATCTTGGATTCTAGATTCGGGATGTACATTTCATATTACCCCTAGAAGGGATTGGTTTGTTGATTACATTCGTTTCAAAGGGGGCAAAGTTCTTATGGGAATGACACTGCCTGCGAGATACTTGGTATAGGAAAAATTCAATTTAAATGTGACAATGGTACTAAAATTGTCTTAACAGATGTCAGACATGTCCCTAAGATTAAAAGAAATCTAATTTCTTTAAGCTATCTTGACAGTAAAGGCTTAAAGTTTAATGCTCAAGGTGGAGTTCTTGAGATTAGTAAAATTGGTAAATGTCTTTTAAAAGGAAAATTGTCTAATGGTCTGTACTATCTGTTAGGATCTGTGTTTGTTGGATCATGTGACACTATGACTCAATATGAAAATATTGACTTGTGGCACAAGAGACTTGGTCATGTGGGAGATAAGAGTCTAAAAACTTTAAGGAATAAAGAAACTATAACTATTCCTAAATATGCCCAACTTTTACCTTGTGACATCTGTAGTATGGGAAAGGCTCATAAACAGAGCTTTTCTTCAGCTAACTGTATTTCAAAATATCCTTTGGAATACATCCACAGTGACTTGTGGAGATCAAGTTTTGTTCCTCAGTCTTTATCTAACTCACAATACTTTATTACCTTCATTGATAACTACTTCAGGAAAGTCTAGATTTGTTTTCTTAAAACTAAGGATGAAGTGTTTAATAAATTTGTTGACTGGAAAAATATGGTAGAAAATCAAATGAATCTGAAAGTTAAAACTTTGAGAACTGAGAATGATCTTGAATTTATAAACACTCAATTTAATGACTTTTGTGAAAGTAATGGTATAGTTAGACATAGAACTTGTACTTATACACCCCAACAGAATGGGGTTGCTGAAAGATACAATAGGACCATTCTTAACAAAGTGAGATGTCTTTTGTTAGAATTTGGTCTGAATCACTGTTTTTGGGCTAAAGCTGCAGCCACTTCTTGTTACCTAATCAATAGGATACCTAGTTCGGTTATAGATTTTAAATGTCCTAATGAGTTATGGTATAATAAATATGTTAACTATAATAACCTTAGAGTTTTTGGATGCCTGGCTTTTGTGTATAATAAAGAAATTAAATTAGACCCCAGGGCTAAAAAATGTATTTTTCTAGGCTATCCAAGTGGTGTCAAAGGATATAAACTTTGGTCTATATCTGATAAAAAGATCATTGTTAGTAGAGATGTCGCTTTCAATGAAAAAGTTTTTCCTAAGGTTAATAGTTCAACCATTAACAACAACATTCAGAAAGAAAGTTCGTTATTTGAGGTGGAGCTTGAAAAGCTAGAACAAACTGCTATAAATCCTAACTTCACTAAAGATGAGAACTTCAATGATGATAATCAATTTCAGTATGATCAGGAAGATCATGAACTTGAAATTGATAATAATGAACAAAGGGTAGTAAATAATAATGATATTCCAAATGTTGAAAATCACTTTAGACCTAGAAGGGAAACAAGGTTTCCTTCTAAGTTCAAAGACTACATTGTTTATGATTGCAATTATTCTGCTTTACTTGATTTTGCTGTTCTTAATGCGGAATGTGTTGAGTTTGAGGATCTTAAGTCTTTTTCTGAAGCCAAAACTGGAAAGGACAGTGATAAATGGATTCAAGTTATGAAAGATGAGCTTGAATCATTATCTAAAAATAACACTTGGGTATTAGTGCCTAAACCAGAAGGAAAAAGAATAATAGGATGTAAATGGATTTATAAGAAGAAACCTACTATACGTGGTGTAGAAAATGAAAGGTTTAAAGCTAGGCTAGTAGCTAAGGGTTATTCTCAAATCGAGGGAGTAGATTATAAAGAAATCTTTTCCCCTGTAGCTAAGCATGTATCTATTAGGTTGATTTTATCTCTGGTTGCTTTGCATGATCTAGAATTAGAACAAATGGATGTAAAAATTGCTTTCTTACATAGAAATCTCAATGATGAACTTTTTATGCCTCAACCTCAAGGTTTCATTGTTAAGGGTCTAGAAAATCATGTTTGCTTGTTAAAGAAATCCTTGTATGGTCTCAAACAGTCTCCAAGACAGTGGTATCTCAAATTTGATGAGTTTATGATTAACCTCAATTTTTCTAGGAGTAATTATGATTCATGTGTCTACTATAACAAGCTGCCTGATAATAACTATATATATTTGTTGTTATATGTTGATGACATGTTAATTGCTAGTAAAAGTAAACTTGAAATCAATAAACTTGAAGGAAAATTGAATACTGTTTTTGAAATGAAGGATCTTGGTCCTGCTAGGAGAATACTTGGTATAGATATTTTTAGAGATAGAGTCAAAGGTGTTTTAATGTTAACTCAAATGGAATACATAAAGAAAGTCTTAGTTAATTTTGAGTTAAATCTTAACAAGGCTGTATCTACACCTAGAGGTGCTCAATTTAAGTTGTGTGCCTCTAAAGATTTATCTTTTGAAGAATCTGAATTTATGACCAATGTTCCATACCAGAACATTGTTGGATCATTTAAGTATGCTATGGTGTGTACTAGGCCTGATATAGCATATGCTGTTAGTCTTGTTAGCAGATACATGTCCAATCCTAATAAATCTCATTGGAATGCTGTTAAATGGTTAGGCAGATATTTGCTTGGTAATACTTCTTTATGTCTGATGTATAGCAAGTGTAGTGAGATTACGATTGAGGGTTTTTGTGACTCTGATTATGCTGCAGATTTAGATAGAAGGAGATCTATCTCTGGCTATTGTTTTACTCTTGGTAATAATCTCATTAATTGGAAGTCTTGCTTACAACATGTGGTAGCTCTTTCAACCATAGAGGCGAAATACATTTCTCTCACTGAAGTAGTGAAAGAAGCCTTGTGGTTAAAAGGCATAACATCTGAACTTGGTATTCTTCAGGAGTTTGTTAATATCAACTATGATTCTCAATCTGTTATTCATCTACGTAAAAATACAGTTTATCATGAAAGGACAAAACATATTGATATTAAACTGTATTTTGTAAGAGATATTGTAGCTTCTGGTTTAGTTAATGTTGTTAAAATTCATACTTCTATTAATCCAGCTGATTTACTGACTAAAATTATTCCTGTTGACAAGTTTCAGGTGGCTCTAAAAAGGCTTGGAGTTGTGCAATTTGACTCTGTGTTAAATTGTACCTCCAAGACCTAAAAAACTAGTAATTTCCAATGGTGATTAAAGGATGCATTGTAGTGGCTTGACTTAATAAGGAGGTGCTCAAGGTCCAAGGTGGAGATTGTTGGGTTTTTTATGTCCCTTGATTCCTGTAAACCAGCCATACCGAAACCTTAAGCCCAAAAATGAGCAGGCCCAGTCCACCATAACCCAAACTCAGCGTTTAAAGGATTTTCAGAGTATAAAAACCCCTTTTCGTATGAACCCTAAGCAGCTCCCTTTCTCCTCTCCTTTCCACCGTTCCTTGTTGATCCTTGTTGTTTTTCTTCTCCGTCTAATTTCTGATTAAAATCATCAACGGTGATGTTCATGGCAGTTATTCTTTGTAAAGGCTATAAAAGGAGAGCTCTGCTTGGTTATGCGGTTTACTGAAGGATTTTGGGATTTGTTATACTTTCTGTAGTTTCTTGTTTTTCCTTTTGCGCTTAGTATCGGGTTGTTTGTTTAAGTGTTGGCTGGGTTATTCATCTTCTTTGATGGTTTTTGGTTTCTTTTTGGCTGTTGTATAAATTGTGTATCTTTACCGGTCTTTTGCGCCACCATTAATGAATAGCTGCTCTGCATCCTTCACCGTAGACGTACCCCACGTGGTTTTAGGTTGGTAGAAATATCAATCTAAGGGGGAGCTACTAAAAAATATATCTCTGTGTTCTTTACGATTCCGCAATTATTGACTTCTTGATTTTGTATATTTTAGTTAGATTGAATGTTATTTCTGCTTTATGATATTCTGCTCTCGCTCTTTAAACGTCTTCAGCTTCTTTTTCCGATACTTGCGATATTCGCTCAATATGGAGAATTTATTATTTTAAGATATAAGTAATTCCCTCATTTTTTGATGGCGCCATTGAATGAGGCCCCGGTTTAAAACGACGGGTTCTCAATAGTATTTCTTTAATCCTCTAGTGTTTTTAAGTTGGTGTGGTATTTAGCTCATTAAGATATCTTTCATTTAAGTTTCCTAGAGCCTACGCTGCGGAATTTTAAATATTGTTAACAGAATCAGTACATAGTACTCAAGGGGAAACATTGTCTTAGCCCGGCCTATACGAGGTAACTCATATTTAAGGGAGTGATTTTTAAGGCAAGTGCAACATTGTAAATCTCACATGAGAAATTCATGATGGGAAAGACCCTTAATATTATAACAATATTAAGGTAAACTTAAGGTAAATTTAAAATTGTGAATGTCCCGGATTTATAGACATATTAAATATATATAACAATATATATGATTACGAGTAGTTTAGAGTGAATTCTTGATGTATTAACAGTTGTATTAACAGTGTTTTAAAATCGGGCTACGCAATTTTAGGTAGTTGAGCGGTCCTAGACGAACCTAAGTGAGGTTCTGTGTTTTAAAAATTGACCTAGACAGTACCTAGGCAGGATTTTTCAGAATACTGTAAATTTTTTAATTAAATTAAATATTTTAATATACTAATAAATTGAAAAATACAAGTTCACGTAGACACTGATTAATCCCCGTTTAGACCTCGATGCAACTAGCCACCCAGCTATCGCTTTTTAAAACATTGCGTATTAACGAAGACAAGCATTCGTAAGATCGTTACTTTCACCAATCAAATTAACTAATGGAGAAATTGATTTCAGAATTGAATAAAAGAATTAACCACACCAAAATCTGAACTTCGAAAATTGTAGAGAAAAAGAACTTGGATTTTTTTACCAGAGAATTAAGAAGTAAATATGCACACCGAGAACTTCAATCTGCTTCTTATTATTCTTATTTGATAAAACAAATTATGGATTCGGTTAGGCTAGCTTTGAATTAATAAATTAGATTTAAAAAAACAGTCTAACATCTTTTTAACAAAGAAAAGTTTCTATGAGAAATTAAAGAACAATACAAATATGCTTTTAAATTTTTTGTTTTAATTAAAAAATATGACACAATTAAGAATAATACATGCTACATAATAATCATCCCTTTGATTAATGGAAGATGGTTAATTAATATCATAAACCGCAACAACCTAACCAAATACATCAGATAGCTATATCTAATTTCAAAAAAGGATCTAACTCAGATCTAAATTAACACAAAAATGCTAAGGCCACAAATCTGCAAGAGATCTTACTGTCATGCCAATTGCTAAATGCCATCAATCTGAATTATTCAAGCACTTCCAGAAGCATCAATCTTGCGATTCAGGTAACGAATAACAGCATCTTCAACCCTTAAGATTCCAAAACAACCATTCAAATCAACACTAAACTTCAAATCATCTGTAATCAACAGAAATGAAATAAATATAACTAGTAAATAAATGCATAGGATGGAGAAAATATACCATGACTGGTTAAAGAAATCAGAATGAAGCTCCTTCTCTGCACTTCGGCTTGCATCTCCAGCAACAAGCTTCAAATCTTTGGCCTGTGATTCAATTAAAGCATTGACAAATTCTGCTGGAGACTGACTGAAGCCAACAAAGAATGCCCGCCTCCTACTATGCTCACGTATCTTCTTTATAGACTCGGTTATTATCTGATCGAAAGCATCGATTTCGATGTTCTTTTCAGTGCTTGCCAAATATGCAGCAAGGTCACTTTGAACGTGAAGAGGAGAATCAACTGCAATATCATAACAAGTAGTTCCAGCAGGGCAATGCCCTGATAACTTGATCCTATGTTCCAAATGAATAGGTTGTAGGGGTATTAAATGCTGACTTATCTTCTGTGAAATCATTGTGAATCTCATCTTATCTTCCCCGAATAATTTCTTAAGGGGCGGATCACAAATGAAGAAGTGTGGATCATACGGAATCTGCAACTTGTTGGATTTTACATAATGCCAAACTGCCACCAAGACTCTAGCATGGCTTTCTGCTTCGATGCCAAGAATCTCAGATAAAGCAGGGGAAAGCTTGAACTTTTCAGGCACATTGTTCATTTCCAGTCTTATCATTGCAGTGAACTCCTTGTTCCCTTTCCTCTTCACTTCAAATCCCTCATTAAGAATAGGCGAACGAGAACTCTCCCATAGTATTACATGGTTTTCTGGATAGAGGCTCTGGTCTAAGTATATTGTAATTTTTTTAAAGTAAGATGAGAATGTTTTATATGTTTTGTGGGGAACCCCAGCCAAAGCTGGATCTTTCCCATCTTCCAGTATCTTCCCAACAATCTTTAACGACCAAGAAGGAGGCAGTTCACTGTTTTCCTCTCCTTCAACTTGATTTTCAAATGTATTGAAGATATATACTCGTAGAGTTTTCTTCGTGCAAGTTGGATGCTTAAGTGACCGTTGAATATCCATCTTCTTTCTTGCCATGTTGGAATCTATTCTGGCTTCGAACTCAAGTAACTGAGCATAAAGTGCAGACTCTGGTAAAAATGCTGCCACTTTATCAGGTATCTGCTTCTCAGAAAGCTTCTGTTTCTTCCTCGGTGCAGCAGGGGCTAACTCCATGGTTTTAAAGGGTAAAGCTCCACTAGCATTGGATGAACTACCTGGAGGCCTAGAAGGCGGTTTCTGGGTAGCCCTTTTGGCACTTGCAGAGCCAGGTGTGGTGGGTGTTGATACAGCAGCATTACTAGAACCAGGGTTTTGCACATGGACAATGGTGTGGTTAGTTGATTGCAGCTGAGCATGGAAGTGAGCATGAGCCGCCTGCGCTAAATGTGCATGACCTACAACTTTAGTTTGTGGTTCAGGCCGCAGAAAGTGGCCCAAGAAGGTGGATCCTCCTTGTGTTTGAGTTTGTGAGTGTTTCATAGGCAAAGATTGTGATATTGGACCAGAATTGGCAAATGTAGGAGGTATCCCAAAGGGTTTTGCAGGACTATTGTTATTCATTGACTGTCTTTAAACAAATCGAGAGAACTCTTCCAATATACAAACCAAAAACTCCATAAAACACCTCATAAAAACCACCAGTACGACTAAAATCAGATTCTGAGCACCCACAGAAAGCTACTTTTCTCAGCAATAAACAACCTAAACAGCTCAATTCGAAAAAAGAAAGGCTCTCGAAACCCTAGTCTCAGAATGAAGCCTTACTACCACAGCAAGCATCACAAAAACCTAGACATGCAAATATAAAAATCCGCCACAAAGAATTACTTACAATTAGAGCACAAAGATCGCCAATTCTTATTGTTTCATATTTTTTTTCTTAGCAACAACAGCCATCAACAGAAATTTATCGAACCTACAGACAGAAGGGAATGCTGAAGCTGAACCGTAAGGTTGAAACCTATATAAACAAATATTAAATAAAAAAGAAGGCGGGAAAAGATCTCTTACAAAGATGAAATAAGATTCTCACAGTTGAAAATATACGGTTACAGATTTGCGCCTGTTTCCATATTCCCGCCGCCTTTTCAGATCGGGTTTTAAATTTTAATCGAAGATCCGATTTTGGCTATTCAGTTCGATATTTATTCAGTCTGTCGTGATGACGTAAACATCCTTTACTAAATTAGCAATTTTCTTCATTGGGTGTGCCTATTGGCCCACACTGAAAGCCCAATAATATTAAACGGGCCTCCTTTCACTCCAACGGTAAGCCCAACTTGAATAATGAAACGCTTTTCAACTGATTTCGTGTGAAAAAAGAAATGTCGTAGTAACAGGAGATTTTATTCAAATGAAACGCTGTTATTATTGGATTGGTTGGGTTTATGAAACTAGTTTGGGTTCGTCATCCATGATTTAAGATACAAATCTTGTTCAACTGTAAACTGGAAATAGCAATAGAAAAACACGTTAACGAATTTTCTTTATTCAAGGTATGACATTATCATGGCTATGAATTTCATGAATCCTAACATGCAAATCTTACAAGCAAACTTAGAAACAAATACTTGCATCGTTACTATCTCTCCGTATATATTGTTAGTAATTATATACTAAAGACGCTTATTGTTTCCCATGTTATCGGATTCAAATCTTGAGTTCCCTTTTCTTGCTGAAAGTTGGTGCCGAAAGAATATCCAATTTTCATTTTCATTTAAAAATGTTCTGGTTTTGCTTGGATTTGTACAACCACCAATGGCCTAGCACAATACCATCAACAGATAATTTTCACCATTGCAGTAACTAATTCTAACCAACAATATCCAGCTCAAGTTTTCTGCTTTTGTAATGTCGCATCAATAAATCAGATACAGAACATTTTCTTCTCTATATAATTGCCCAAGATGTTGCTCTTCTGGCAACACCATACCACTTTCACACATTCAAAGATGGCAACAAGAATTCTAGATCATTAATGCACTAGCGTCCTTTCAAACTCCAAATATGCATTGCATTTAATGCACGGCCACTTCCTAGATCAGTACATAGTACGTGTCTCTCTTGACGGACAACAATATTCTAGAAATTTAAGGTTGTACGGCTTCCAGAAGCTTCTCATAAACTTGTCTGACAGACAAATCCTCCACCTGATTATGAATATTAACCAACAGCAAACTCGTCATGTTTGAGAAATTTCCTAAGGTATAGATTTCGAATCCCAATGGCAATGAACATGATAACAACAGAAGATGAAATATATGCAGACAATTGCCAATAAATCAAATTCTAGCCACAGCCCCCTTTAACGGCAATAAAAAGTGAAACTAAATATAGGTTCATGCCAACTATGCCATTTATTCATCATTTCTACATCAAATTTTATACTACACATTTTTTTATATGCACAAAGCATTTCAGTATCATCTTCAACAGACAAACTATGAGGGGAAGGCATGAAATATGAAAGATACAGGCCGCTGGTACAACTAATCTTGCAACTCTTTTTAGGGTTTTGTCCCAACATACAAAAATGTGAAATCGTCATATCTGAATGATGTTAGATACGCATATATAGTATTTCCATCTCCCATAGAACAGAAAGATTTAATTAGGCGGGCTTGAATGCAAACAGATTGTGGATTATTAAAGATTGAAACTTAATTAGCTATTTATTCTGTCAACTTACCACAAGAAGTTTCGATTTGTTGTTCCATCCCCTTTGGAGGGCCATTTGACTCAATCTCAGGCCTAAGACCTGTAAAAAGCAATCAACCAATCAGAGGTCAACCCTGGTCTCGAACCAGATGATTTAAGACAAAAGGTTCTCTGGTTAGTTCACAAACAATACAGGCAAAAAAAGAAACCATACTTTGCCCATGAATTCCAACAGCTCATTGTTAGCTTCCCCACGGGCTGCAGGAGCAGCTACGCTGACTCGAACGTCGTCAGCATTCACTCCTGGATAGAATTTCAACATTATTTGTCCCATCATTTTTTAAAATCAAGAGTTCAACCTTGAAAAGCTACTATGTTCCCAAGTTCTCAAAATTGTCAGGTAAGAAAATTTAGGCGTTCTTTTCATGTCTCTGTCCCTCACCAGTCATAAATTCAAAGTGAATTACATTCATGTGCAGTTTTCATCGGCATTCATATAAATTGACCAGTGACCACAAATGCTGTATGTTCTGGAAACTATTTTCACAACTGTTTAATATATGATTATGGAAGAAAAGAAAATGCCAACTTCAAAAATCATGTTCAGATTTTCGTAACCGATGTTCTTAATCCTTCATGGGAAAACGAATTTATTACAATTTACAAGAGACAGTATAAATAAAATTAGAGATATCAACTAAATGCCTAGAAAAACTCAAGGCAAAAAAGTGACCTTGTCAGAAGCCTTGATACAAACTGAAAATTAGAAAAAAAATATTAAAAAATCCAATATCTAGCAATCTAATTTGAGGCTTTTCTCAATGCTTATCTAGATCAGTTTCCCTCGTACAAAAGGGATACATCGCATGCATAATACATGTACCAATCATAAACCAAACCAAGAGTGCCTATGTACAGATTAACTTCAGTCCCTGACATGCAAAGAATGAGGATTTTTTTTGCCTGTTCTATGAGGAATAAAGACAGATAAGGTAATCAACATGTCATCAAACAAATATTAAAACTGTCCAGTTCTCCCGAATTAAAAAGGGTCCAGCTCACATGGCAAGAACAAGGTGCAAACCAATAATATGAAAAGGATTTAAAATAGTTACGGAATAACTATGTTACTTGTTATTGCAGAGCGTTGTGCACGGTCTTCCACTTCAATGGCCACCTGAACCAGTCCTCCTGGTAACTGTGATATGCATGGTGGTACAGGAGCATCCTATAGAATATTTCACAAAACACTATGAGGAAATTTTTCAGTGTTTATACTGATTTTTAACAGAGAAAAATAATGTCTATACCCAGGAATTCAGACATAAAACATAACTCCTTGATTAGAATGTATTAGGATGATATTGAGCTTGCCAAAATATTGTACCTGAGGATTTGTTTCGGCAGCAATTGTACTGAGTGCACCATCAACAACATATATAAATGAAGTATTTTCCAAATCTTCTTCTGCGCGATAGCAAACAAACAGGCCACAGCCCATACAGTTCATGCGAAATTGCTTCTCCAATTTCCCTTCGCCTCTAAAAAACAAAAAAGACATATGTTGTAAATGGGAGCAACACTGCAGTTTGTTCTAATGTAAATTTGAGTACCAGGAAATATTTAAATGAACCAAAAGTTGAAAAAGAAAATTTATCATTGCATTGCTGCCCATGTTAACAATTCAAGAATGATGTGGTAATAATAATTTGACTGATAACTTAGCATTTGAATCTAAATATACCCATTAGTGCTTAAATAGTTAGAATAACAGACCTCTTTAATAAAGGGTCAAATACTCAAAAAACTGTCCAAACAAAACAAAACAAACAAGATAGTCATGTATTACAATCCAGTAGCCTGGGGGTAGTTCTGGTTAATTGAGAAACATTTTAGGCCTTGAGAAGTTGAGCCCGAGGAATCTCTTGAATCCAGGATAACACCACCCACGAGGAGAATAATTGGCTTTCAACAAAAATAGAGTGTCTTTTCTTTCCCCACACAAATTATGGTATTGTAGCCCAAGAATGTCTTGTTTTTTGGTATCTACCTTAGGAAGCCATACGACTAGGCAAGTTCAAACCCATCTGAATTAGAATACACCCCTTTTCCAAAAGCAACTCTTGGCCAGAAAATTGCACTGAATGGATTATTGGACTAACAAATTATACACGAGTTGGAAATAAGACTTATAATGCACAAGTTGCAACACGTGTATCTAAATCCACTTCTGCTAGACAAAAAGACAATGAAAAAGAATGTGTACAATGTACATCTTATTGAAGATAGCATGAGTACCGTTTCAAGAGAACTTTTCCTCCCTCGTTGATGTTCAACCTTGCAAGATGCTTCCTCTTGTCCAGCACATATGCTTTATCAGTCTTTCGTTTAGGCATTTTCTGCAACTGGGTATCTAGTAACAAACATAATTCAGTGCCCAACAATATCGTACTGATTACTGAACATGAAATAGTGAACTTCCGTCATGCAAAAGTATAAAGTCATAGCAATACATCACATATGTCTGCAATATTATCAGTTTGTAAAAAAATTCACATCTTTCGAGCAACTAAACAACCCAGTCAAACAACATGCAGATGCAGTTGAAGCAGAGATATATGAAATTTAAGTAGGAAGTCTGTTGCAGATAATCAAAATTGAAACATAGGCTGCTTAATTATAGACATTCAGGTACAGATAATTCCACAAAAATAGAAAAAAGAAAATAGTCTATAAGTTTAATCGAACGGGGAAGATATTTTGAACTCCCCTTGCTTTGACCTATAGGTAGTTGTAATTATCAAAACCTAACAGTTGAACAAGAGCACAATCTCAAAACTTCAATGAATTTAACCGCGTTGAAATTAAAAAATTAAAAGGCTAATATCTCGCAATCAAAACACGAATAGAAGTTAGTAAGATGCAATCAATTGAAGAATATCCAAAATTCTGAAAGTACGTAGCGGAAAAAAGAAGGGATGGAGAAAGAGAGGGAACCAGTAATAAGGACATGAGAGGCACAGTGCTTGCAATAATAAACAAAGAGATCGGAATCTGGTCCATTTGGAGCTGCGTCTTCGCTCGAGTATGTGTGTGTTGTTCTCTTCGGCATATTTTTTCGATCTTCCCCTCCACAACGCCGGTGCTTTATGATATAAGAGTAAACGATACCGCAAACGATGTCGTTTGATTATGGTGCTACGACATCCCACTAAATTTATTCTAGGTTTAATGCGTTTCCAAGCCCCCGAACTTATCCAAAAAAAATTTGTTGTCACCCTGAACTTTTAAATGTGATAGATATTTCACTGTACTTGTTTAAAACGCGTCACTTTATCCCTTTTGCTGACCTGGCTTGCTATGTAAATGACCATCAAAATACATACGTGTAAAGTATGTTGGTGGAATAAAAAATGAATACAAAAAATCCATAACATTCGTATTCTTACAATTCAAAATCCTTAAAATATGTTCTTCATCTTCTTCAAAACTCCATCTTTATTCTAAATTATTCTTCAATTAATCATAATATTGTATCGATTCTTGACCCGTCGTGTTAATCTTCTTGTTCTTGAAGCCGATATTTTTACGAGGGGGTAAAGTGACACGTTTTAGACAAGTACAGGGG
>CATIWQ010379772.1:0-10876 GCA_949673415.1 Euphorbia schlechtendalii
ACCATTATTATCACCACTTCTTTTACGCCACCACCACCTCCCCTACCCCGCTCTTGCAACCACCACCGCTTCCACCCTGCTCTCGCTACAACCTCCTCTACCCCGCCACCACCACGACAACTATTATCACCACCTCCTTCACCCCACCGCCACCACCACCACCACCACCATATACTTCCTCCATCACACCACCACCACTTCCTCCACCTCACCAACGCCATCACCACCACCACCACACTATTACTACATCAACTTCATCCATCCTTAGTTTATTCGATTATCACAACTTCCTTCACCCCTACCACATTCACCACCATGTCATTGCCACTACTACCACAGTTTTCTCTATTCCACCACCATCGCATATTGTATATTTCGCATATTTTACAATATTTCGCATATTGTATATTTCGTGTGTGTGTGTGTGTGTATAAAATATGATATTGTATATTTAAATTTATGATTGGAAAATATTTTCTAGATTAGTAAACAAACATCAATAAATATTTTGCAGTGATGTAGCCAAACATAGAAAAATATCTTATTTCCTTGCACAATATTTTTCCTTGCACAAAACTTCCCCTGCACAATATTTTCCTACAAACAAACGAGACCTCAGTATCAATGTCATTCTGACAGATGTTCAAGCTTTGACCTTCGATTTCTTATTCATCGTTAATCCATTTTAGACGTATAATATATCGTTGAAAATGTCTTGAAACTTAAATTACAATGACATATTTCTTGTAATTTTTTAATGAAAACTTTTCCATACTATAATTATTCTCATGTAAATAATGCACGTCATTATTTAGCCGAAGTAAAAATACATTACCTTTCCTACATGATTGCCTATCATTTCCCGCTTGGATCACCTCCTTAACTTTAGGACAAATTATTTACACACAAGAACAGATAATGAAAAACTAGATTATAACTTATGTCGATAATGATGGAAAACAAAACGTGTGATACCTTTTGTATCCAAACCCATTAAATGGTGTGTTACGGTACTTCCAAGTCCAACTACAACAATTACAAATGATCAATTACATTTATTTATAGAAATGAAAATGTAGTTCTTTACATAAACTTTTAATCGTTATTTTCTTGAATTATGTAAAGTGATTGGTTAAATATTGAGTATTTACATATTTTTCCCTTATGTTATTTCTTTAAAAAATGTTTAGGCTTGCACTTTGCAGTGTTTACACGTAATAGAATGGGGTTTTTATGGAAATACCGGAAAAATTCAAAATAATTTTAGGTCATGTCATGGTGTAATTTTACAAATCTCACATTTTAAGTTTTGATTTTTCAAAAAACATGAATTTAAGTTTTGGTTTTTCAAAATACGTGAATATAAAATTAACCACCTATTTCAGGTATAATATTTATTATACCAAGTATAACAATTATTATACCATGTATAACAGCTATTATACCAGTTATAATAGACATTATACCTTGTATAACAAACATTATACCTGGTATAACATACATTATACCTGGTACAATGTTTATTACTTTGTTTGAATATAAATTTTGAAACCAGATCTTAAAAATCTCATTATCTTCAATGATTTGAATGTTTCTCTGAAATTCTTTGTTATGTTGACTATTATACGGGGTATAATAGTCATTATACCTGGTATAATGACTATAAATCTGTTCAATTATTTTTTGATAAAATTAGTTTGCATTATACCAGGTATAATTGCATGATCTGAAAATTGGATTCTAATGTGAAATATGACAGTCGATGTATATAATAACCATATATTATTCAAATGTGAAACTTGAAACTTAATCTTAATACTTTCTTTATCTCCAATTATGTGTATACGTTTTTATATTACTCATTGTACTAGTTATAATGGTTATTATACCTGGTATAATAAGTATTATACCAGCTATAATAGTCATTATACCAAGTATAATAACATGATACTAAACTGAATTCTAATAGAAGTCGGAAAAGACAAAAAAATTAACAAAATTATCAACAATCACACCACGATCTTCATACTTGAGAAACTTGAAATCATATGTCCGAATTCCATCATAATGCACCAAAATAGTAAACATCTTACACAGAAAAGGCAAAGTAAAAATACAGAAAATAAAACATCGTTCAAACCTAAACTCACCGGAGGAAAACTAAACTCATCGGAAAAGGAATAAAAACTGAACAAATCGTGAAATCGCATCAAAATTGAAACTAAACTCATCGGAAAACTGAAACAAATTGAATAAATCTGAAAAGCACAAATTGTGATCTACACAAATAAGAAGAAAAAAGAGCAGAGAATAAAACAAATCACAATAAAAAAACAGATCGGAATAAAATCACAAGAAAAATAGAGAAAATTGAAAAAAATTTCCAGCAATATAATACTTAAATCCATCCGATGAATATTACAATAACTAAAGCAGAATACCCAGGCTATGGCTAAATTTAATCTAAGAATGGACTTTTTTGTGCTACAACAATCAATTATTAAAGTAGAGCAACATATAACACAGTAACATAACTCCAAAAAAAGAAAATATACAGCTAGAAATGAAATACCAAAGGAAACTAAAAACAATGGAGACAATGGAGATAATATCCCTATAGCAGTTACGAAAGTTAAGAAATTGCAATGGTATTCAGAAAATAAACTCAAATAAACTACCAAAATCTAGATAAAATCAACAGTACATCAAGGAAAAATGAACTAATTTGAATACTACCACATTAAAAAAAATTCAATATCAGATTGCAGGAAGAAATTCATACAAGGCAACATGAACAAGAATCACACTTGGAAACTCAACCTTAATACAAGTGACTCATTTACAAAATATTAACAATTAAAATACTTTAACAACACAATCAGTTAAGAAAACACACAACGTACAAAAAGTGAGAGTACAAACACTATAATCGCCTCCAAAACTTCAAACAGATCACAAGTTTCCAACATTCTAGAAAGACAAAGTAGCTAGATATCAGATGTTAAATCTTTATTTAAAAAATAAACTCATTTTGCCATCATTACTACAAGAGTACAACAGAAAAAAATGAATAATTACCTTCGTTTCCAAAAGAATAAGTTTAAGCAACAAAGCATAATCGAACTATTAACTATAATGAAGAAAATAAGATAAACGAAATTAATAAGACTTAACCTAAATAGAGTAATAAAGTGATGCATTCACATCAAATCTCAATATACAAAAAAATCAAATCAAAGCTCCCTATTCTCAATTAGCTGATGAAGAAAAAGAAAAAAATGAGAATTAGAAGGAAAGTAAGTGTCACACTTCTGACCTGATCGGAAAACTTTCTAGAAAACGAAGAGTAACAAGAGAATCAACAAATACATAGCAACAAATTGAAATTTGATGAAGAAATCGAAAGGAAAAGAGAACGCAGCAGCATATTGCGATTCGATGAGATTGCTATTCACTAAGATCGCAATCCAAATCAAAATTGGAATTAGATGATCATGCACAAACCGAACACGATTTCGATAAGATTGAGATTCTCTAATATCTTCATTTGGAGAAGAAGAAGAAGAAGAAAGAGTACAAAAAAATCTGAAAAAGAAGGAGGATGAGGAGGATGGAATAGTGATCGGGTACAGATGGTAAAAGAGAAAAGAAAAATTAGAAAAATAGAGGAAAGTAATATTATTACTCCTGTATTGTAAAAAGAAAAATATTATAAGAAAAGAGGACATTTACTTGTATTTCCCTAATAGAATAGGGGCTGAGCCTAGGCCCAATTGCTCATTGAATAATCAACTTAAAGATAAGAGGAATTGTAAGAAATACAATATAATAAGATTTATTATTAATTATGTCCTCAAAAAACATTAATTAGTAATATTATCCTTTTAACTCTTATTATTTAGCCAATACGTAATTCATATCAACAGAACTTCTCTCTTCGTTTGTAGCTTTCTTTTTTCTTTTTCTTCTTTTTATGATTTCTCATATTTGATTGGCAAATTCTTCTCCTTAATTCCTAATTTATTTTCTCAGAATTGCAATTTCTTCTCCCTCGTTTTATTGTTTAGTTTTCTGATCACTATTTCGATTTTTTATTTAGTTGATTTTCGATCTTGATTTTGAATTTTTTTTCTAATACTGATTTATTCTTCAGGATTTTATACTTCTAATCTCGATTATGTTTTTCAGTACAAAATGGAATGATTCATATGTATGGAAATTTTGGAGTTTTGTGATATGCCCAAAAGGTGCTCGATGAAATTTCTCAAAGAGATTCGGTGATTTTGGTGTCAATTTTTTTAATTGTTCAAATTAGAGTTCTTAGCTGTTGATTTTGTTGGATTCGGGTTCTTCAAGGAGTTGGATTTCATTTCCCTATTTGTCTAAGCTTTATTCACTACTTTATAAGCTGGGCATTAATGGTGATTTTGAAAGGCTTTTCTGTCCTTCATGCTTCATCTACTTCAAAATCGAGCCGTTTATCATTATTTACTCTTGGTTTTGTTATGTCTCTTTCAACAAAAGTAGGTTCTTGTTGTGCTATTTTGTTGGTTTTTCTGTAAAATAACTTTGGTATAATAGATTTATACCGTTTTTGTTTTTGGTATAATTTCGATATATTAGATTTCAGAGGGCATAATGTATCTTATGCGAGTTTGTATTTTGGTATAATATCATTATACCATGTTTCTTTTAGTGATGAGAAAGTATGATTTTTGTAGCATTTTTTCAACTATAAGTACAAAACCATGATTGATATTCAATGCTATCCTATTGTAAGTGGTGACTACTTATGATTTTTGGCTATATATTTCCAGGAAGCAAGGGAATAGTTGCAAAAAAATCTTTTCATTCATGAATGAAAGTGGAAGACATGTTGATTTCATATTATGCATCAATGATGTTGTTGAGGACATGTTTTATATCGTATGCAATGCATATTTATAGAGTTCTCAAATTTCCCTCATAAAAAGATATATTAAGCTTTGTATGAAAATTTATAGCAATGTATGATTGGTTTAAGACATTTCATACTCGTTTTCATACCTTGTAATGAAACAATGTTGTTTAACATGAATGATATATGAGTTGTTATACCAAAGCTAAATAATATTAAAACAAATACAACATTATACCTATTATAATAAAAGTATAAAGTCCATTATACCAAAATTAAACAATAAGAAACCATTACAACAACAAAATAAACATGTATAATACATATTATGCCAAAATATAAATAAGTATAGAGTCTTTTATTACTACAAAAAAAAGAGGTATATCATACATATTATACCAAAAGCAAAAATGGTATAAACATATTATATCAAAGGTCCATAACAGCAAAATCAACAAAAAAACACAAAGATGACCTACATTAACAAAATCCTCAATCTAAACTAAAATTTCAAATGAAACAAAGTCCAGTAAAAACTAAAAACAACGTTAAGCTTCACCGAATCTCTTTGAGGCATTTCGTCGAACACCTTATGTGCATATTCCAAAGCTCTTAATTCAAAATCATAATTGACTTGTTATTTGTTGATTTGAGTAAATGTTTCATGGAAACTAACTACATAAATCGAATTCGTATTTAGTTTAGGTTAGCATCGTACGTGTTGTGGTTTTTTATTTCTTCGATAACTAATTTTATTCTTCTTCTCTGACAATCAAAATAATTAATTTACAGGAGTATTTTGCTTGAAATATTTATCAGAGATTAAAAAACCGATTGAAATTTGTGATGATTGAAAGTGAGATTTAAAGATTTGAACGAAAAAGGAAGAAAGAGTTTTACAGTATGTTGAGATAACTGAATGTTGGTGTTTGGCTTGAATGAACGTAATATTACAATTAGAATTCTTTTCATGGGGTTCTTAAATTATGATCTTCTAGGCTAAATTACTTTTTCTAATTCTTGCAATTGTGAAAAAACCCCTAAAGATAAGTAGAAATTTTTAGGAGAATTGTAAGGAATGTCTCATTATTAGATTATAAAGTAAATATGTCCAAAACAGCAATTAATAATATAATTGTCTTATTATAGTTTGTATATTTAACAAATACATGAATATATAAGTATGATATTTCTCCTTCCTTTCTCTCCCTATCTTTGAGTTTTCGGCTCTGCGATCTCCTCCCCATCTCTTCATAATTTATTATTCTAACTGCAATTCCAATTGCTATTTCGATTACGATTGTGATTCTGAGTTTAATTTCTTTTTCTGGTTTCGATTTCTTCATTTGGCTTTTATTTTGATTACTTTAACTGCTTTCGATTCTCATGGATTCAACATAAGTATTGAATCAATTACGATTTCTTAATATTTCGGTTTGTCTTGTTTTCCTTTTGAGGTTTCTTATTCTATTGATTATGTGTTTCCAAATAACAATGCGTAGTTTTATTTTGAAGGTGTTAAATTTGCTTCAGTATAATATGAATTCTTTTTTATTTCAAATTTCATAGTTGAGTATGTTTTATGATTTTTCCAATCTCGATTTTATTCTAAGAGTTTAGAATTTAATGATTCACATGTATGGAAATTGTGAAGCTTTAGAATATGCATGTAAGGTGTTCAATGAAATGTTCAAGAGATTTTGTATCAAAGAAATCTATTATGGATGCATATGCTAGCAGTAGCCAATTAGATATGTCTCATAAGATGTTGAAGTGTAAATGAGATTATGAGAGTCACAAGATCCTCAACAAAGCAACAGAATAAAAGGATTAAGCCTTTCAATCCCAGTTAAAGTTGGAAGATTCATCCAAAAACAAGCCTAATCAGCCACAATATGTTAGAGTTGCTCTAACTTTTACCTGCAGTTTTATTTTTACATAATCTTCCAAATAAAAAAGCTCTTTTCGAATGTCTGAAGCACATAAACAATTTTATGACTATCTCTCTAGCTACTCAAGTTAGATTCTTCAATAGCAAAAAGTAAAATTGAAATTTTGAATGAATATTAGTTCCAATCCTACAATTAGTAAGGTACGCTTTTCTAGCTCACAAATCAAACACACTAGCATACATCAATTTCAATTCATTAATCAAAACATTGAATTCAATTTCATGGAAATTAAATATTTTTGTATAATGTGTATTATACATGTTTATTTTGTAGTTGTAATGATGTTGCTTATAAAATACATTATACTTATTTTTTTCTTGTTGTAATTGTTCATATTGATTTTTTTTAATCTATTACTGATATCCAAATGTGTTTTATACCTTATGTCTTGTTTCCAAGTGATTCTATTTTAAGATTTTGTTTCTAGATATGGATATTTTGTTGTTATTCATTTTGGTAGATTTGGACAGAGGTTTTTATTTAATTATTAATGGTGATACTTGTGACATTGTTGTTCAGAAGTATGTTTATGTTGCTGTGTTCAGGGGTGTTGTTGTTGAAATATAATTACATATATTATACGAGTTTGCATTTTACTATAATGTTTATTATACCATATTTCTTTATGCATAATTCTTTCTTGCTAGTATTATGTGTATTATACGAATTTTCATTTTGGTATAATGTACACCATATTTCGTATATTTTTATGCTAAGTTATTACACTTGGCTACAGCCTTTTTGTTATCATCGTAGCTATTTGCATTAATGATAAACGTGGTGAATTACTATGTGAATTCTGGTATAGATATGCCATTTCTCTCTGATTTGGTCAAAAGACTTAGTTAAGGAAGTATTTACATGACTCAATAGGTATTTTGCTTATCCATTTTACATTCAGAATTCTATTTATGCTTCTGTTAAGACCAGGAAATGCCTTGACAAGTTTGATTTGTTTCCTATTTGGCGAATTAGGTGTATTCAATTTCTTCATTAGGTGGTAAGTAATGTATGTCAACATTAAAGAAACTATTTCCTCACATACCACTTGTCGCTTCTCAAAGCGTAAAGATAGGTTCATGCTTTGCACTCTACTATCATGTAGTCATCCTCAACTTTCATGTTCTCATGGTAAGAAATGTTTGCATTTTACATTTTCTCAGCCACGATGCACATAAATCTGTCTTACTTTTTGTAGGTTAAATTTCAAAGAATTAGAGATAGCCACATATAAGTTTACTGAGATGAATTAGACCAACTCTCATGTTTATACAAAGGGAAAAGAGTTATAAAGACGAGGAGTAATATATAAGTTTAGTGGAAACTAATCATGTGTATTATGGTATATGTTGTCAATCCAAAATGTTAAAAGTGTTAAAAATAGTAGTATTTCATATTTTGTATAATATTAATTACCGGTTTATATTTTTTTTGTAGGTTGTAGAATCATGTCTTACAATTTATGGGGTTTTTTCTTTTCAGTATGCTGGTGAGCTATCCTCTATCATGCTTTGGGATCTTGATAAAGAGCAACTGGTCAATTCTAATCCATAATCATCTGATTGCAGCATCTCAACTTTGGTGAGTGTAATCTCTTACTCTTGTGTATCAGTCCATGTGCAAAATATTAGCCTTTCATTGTTCTCCATCTTAGCCAACTTTGTGTATTTATTCTTTCTCTTAATATTATTTTAAGATTATATTAATGAATGAAAAAGTATTCATCGTATTCTTTATCTTTTTAGTGATGTTTTTATAATGATGTTGGCACTTTGTTAAGAGTTTGACAGACATGCCTTTTTTTGTTATAGTTACAGATTGAGTTGTGGATAATTAAAGCTACCTTTCTATTTCTTATGGTGATTGTTCTTTCTTCATCTGGTTAATTAAAGTTGGTGCATTATATTTCAATTTTTCATACATATGTTAGGTGGTTGGTATGAAAGCAAGATATGGTTGTGTTTAAGCCACAAGTATCGAGTTTGTAAAAACTATAAATGCAACAGCTACAAATGCAACTACAACAACAACATTCTTGATTCTTGAAATGGTTAAAAACAATAGCTTTTTTAAAATTTATCTGTCAATTTTTATTTGCATTTCTACACATAATGGTTCGTATTGTGTTTATTTATTTCTCAATAAAATCAAAGCAACATGTTTCTTTATTTTTTTAAAGTGTGTTGTTTCCCCCAAATTACTGTATTAGAAATGGTATAATAGACTTTATACCTTTTTATATTTGGTATAATATATATTATACCTGCTTAATTTATTATTGTAATAGTTTTGTTGTAATTTAGTTTTGCTATAATATAATAATATATATTATTAATATTTTGGTATAATATGTTATTAAACCTATTTATTTTGTTCGTGTATTGTTTTTTTTTTTTTGTTATTTTAGCTTTAGTATAATAGACTTTATATCATTTTCATATTTGGTATAAAATGTATTAATACAGGAACAATGAAAAAAACAAAGGTTAAAACCATAAAAAAAAAGATTCCTCAAGGCACACCGAGGCACTCACAAGATGTGCTCCAAGGCGCGTGCCTTGAGAACCCTACCTCATCTAAACAAATTTGTCCATCTACCTTTTTTGCATTTAGAAAATGCTATCACAAATCATAAAGAATTTTCAACATAGAAATATACTAAGTCATGTAGTAACACTACATTTATCTAATCCTTCTAATAATCATTCTAATCTTCTAACTTTAACTCCTTAAGCGTCATGTTATAATCATCATTGCTTTCCATATTTTTTTCAACCCGTGCTTGTACAAGATGAATGCAATTCTCATCCTATGTGCCTGTGGAACGAATGGGTTTTGAAAAGGTTTTCCTTGAATCAGGATTTCTATGAATCTCATTACAAAAATTTCAGTCACTGAAAAAATAAGAAAAAACAAAAAGTTAACTAAAAGTTGTTAACAACATACAAAAAATACAAAGGCATTACTCAAATTTATAAAAACATATTACAATCAATTACGAATCAAATCATCACAAATATACCATAACAAAAAGTTGTTTGATGATATTTGTAGTTCTTTAGACATAGGAATCTCTGTAAATGGCTCTAATCAAAACATATAAGCATTTCAACTCTTTTAAATGAATGGTTTCTTAACTAAAAGTTAACAAGAACACACACATGCATATAAGTATGTTTCTGAAAAATAGATAAATGTAATATAACGGTTTAATTCTTCTATAATTATTGATTTCATACTAGTTTTTCACCAAATGACATTATGTATATTATACTAGATTGAAAATTGGTATATGTTCACCACTTTTCTGTTGATAATATAAAAGTTCTAAATATGAATAGATTTGTCAATACCACTATTCAAATAGAAAAATGATGATAACTATAAGTATATAGTTGCGATATAGTTTTAAAAGATATCGATCCCACAGGGAAAGAATTCGGTTCTAAGGATCAACTAGAGTTATGGAACAAAAAAAATAAAATAAGTTAAAGGTTGTGAATGGTGGACTGATGAATGGACAGATGTATGAACAGATTAGAGAAGATGCAAAGCATATAGATATTACCTAAGAACAAGTATAGTGGTGTAAAATATGCAAAATAATCAAGAATGTTTTATGCACTAGATAACTTCAACAAACTCGGTTCTAGACACCCAAATATCCTATAATTCATCGTAGAGCAACACATGAAATGACTTTTCTAAATCTAGGGTAAATGAATTATGACACTTATGAAACCTAGATAACAATAATACTATGCTTAGTACGGGTAGCTCTCACATAACCATATTTAGTGAGTTACCACTCCAAAAATGTTAGTTCACTAAACAGCGTTGTAATCACAGATCAAGTGATTATACAAAATCTTCTTAACCCTGAAACTACTCTTAAAGTCAACTTGAAAGCATATAACTTCATTAATATAAGTGATGCAAGATGAAATACTCGTTATGACACATAGACATATCATAAACTTCGAATTAGAAAGTATAAGTAGAAAACAAAGTAAAGTTGTAAGGTATG
>CATIWQ010379816.1:0-25436 GCA_949673415.1 Euphorbia schlechtendalii
AAAGTGATCCAAAATCTTATACTGAAGCTAAATACAGTAAAGATTGGGATAAGTGGTCTCTAGCTATGAAAGAGGAGCTAGAATCACTTAATAAAAATAAAACTTGGGTTTTAGTCCCTAAACCTGAAGGGAAAAGAATTATTGGTAATAAGTGCATTTTTAGGAGGAAACCTCCTATACCAGGAGTTGAACCTGAAAGGTTCAAAGCCAGGCTTGTAGCCAAAGGCTTCTCCCAAATTGAAGGCATAGATTACCAAGAAATTTTTTCTCCTGTTGTTAAAAATGTTTCCATTAGATTGATTTTATCCTTGGTTGCTTCATTTAATCTTGAATTAGAACAAATGAATGTTGAAACCGCCTTCTTACATGGTGAACTTCAAGATGAATTGTATATGTCTCAACCTGAAGGAACTGTATATAAAGGTCATGAAAATTTAGTCTATCTTCTTAAAAAATTTTAATATGGTCTAAAGTAGTCCCCTAGACAGTGGTACATGAAATTTGATGAGTTTATGCTTAAGTTCAATTTCACTAGAAGTAAATTTGATTCTTGTGTTTACTTTAACAAGTTAGGAAATAATCAATACATTTACCTCCTGCTCTATGTTGATGATATTCTTATAGTATGTAAAAGTAAAACTGAAATTGACAAACTTAAACAAAAACTTAACTCTGTGTTTGAAATGAAAGATTTGGGACCTGCTAGAAGAATTTTAGGGATAGACATATGTAGGGATAGAGTCAAAGGTTATTTAGTCCTAACTCAAAGCAATTACATTGAAAAAGTCTTAAATAACTTTTATCTAAATTGTGCTAGACCTGTTAACACACCAATTGGAGCTCAATTCAAATTATCTATGTCAAAAGATAATCTAAGTTCTGATGAAGCTACATTCATGGAAAATGTTCCATATCAAAATGTTGTTGGCTCCTTTATGTATGCTATGCTGTGTACCAGACCTAATATAGCCTATGGAGTGAGTTTAGTCAGTAGATACATGTCAAATCCAAATAAAACTCATTGGAATGCTGTAAAATGGCTAGGCAGATATTTACTTGGTAATTCTGGTTTATGTTTGCTTTATAAATTTTCTGAAAACAATGACATCAACATTAATGGATATTGTGATTCTGATTATGCTGCTGACACTGATAAAAGGAGGTCAATTACTGGGTATTGTTTTACTGTTGGTTATAACCTAGTAAGTTGGAAATCTTGTTTGCAACATGTGGTAGCTTTTTCTACCATTGAGGCAGAATATATTTCTTTAACAGAAGTTGTTAAGGAAGCTTTGTGGTTGAAAGGAATTCTATCTGAACTTGGTATTAAACAAAATTCTGTCAAAATTCACTGTGATTCTCAATCTGCCATTCATTTATGCAAAAATACTGTCTATCATGAAAGAACTAAACACATAGATGTTAAACTTCATTTCATAAGAGACATCATTGCTTCTGGTGATATTTCTGTAGTTAAAATTCATACAAGTGCGAATCCCGTTGATCTTTTGACTAAAGTGATTGATGTTGATAAATTTCAGGTGGCTCTCAACAAGTTGGGATTGGTACAATTTGACTCTAAGTTAAATAGTGCCTCTCACTTGAGATGATTCCTTTCTATTACCTAAGGGAGCTTGAAGCAGTTTGTTAAGCAAAGTTGGTACCAAGGGCCATAGGTGGAGAATGTTGGGTTTTATGTCCCTGGTTCTATTTGCAAGCCCACGAGTTGAAAGCCCACAAAGAAGTCCAACCCGTTTAGCTCAGCTGTGTGTATATAAACCCTACGTTTTTTTTCTCTGCTTCATGACCTTTCTTCTACCGTCTTTGAAACCCTAGTTTTCTCTCTAAGGCGATTTTCTGTTTTACGACGATTGAAAGGCTTCTTGGAGCATTTTTGGGTGGTGGCCTGAGGTTTTGATGTTCTTTCTTGAGGAGGTTCATTTGCTTTCAACAGAATTTCAGTCCAAGGTGTTTTCGTTCTGATTTCTTTTTCTCAAGTCTATTTTCTAAGATCTTGCGGTGTTTTTTGTACATATGAGCTGTCTGTTTTGTATATTTTGGATTCTTTGCTGAGTTTCCTTTGTGGCTTGTATTTGTACACTCTCTTTGCCGTGGTCTTCAGTGCCCTTTGCTTAATAAAATTTCTCTCTCCAACAGTGGATTAGTCTGGGAATTAAAACCTCCCAGGATACCACTTTAAAATCTTGTGTATTCTTTTCATTTCCGTAACTTAGATTTGTTGTTTTTGCATGTGATAATTGCGATAATTTGAGTTTTAAACACTACATGTGGCATGCTCAATTATATGTTGATACCTTTTTGTAGGGTTTTGAGTTTGATAAATTCTTGTACTTCATATTTGTTTCTGCAATCTGATTTGAAATTGTGGTATACTTTTACTAGCGTAGCTTGAAATTAGTGTTTTTAGGGTTCAAAATAAAGATAAATGCTTGTGGTCCAATGGTGTTTAAAAGGAAACATACGTTGTTTTTTTATATCATTATCAATTAGTAACTTAATTAGGGTTTTATTAGAATTTGTTGGGTTTTTTTTTCTGAAGTTTCTGATATAAGACACACATGGCACATAATTGTAGATTTGAGCATTTTCAATTTCATCTTTTTCTGAGTTTTTTTTACTTGAACACATGTCCATTATATTTTTTACTAGAAAAGCATATGCAACCTTCCTGAACTATCGAACCTCTTCCTAGTGGCAGTGGCGATCAACAAAATTTGAAACGGAGTAGAGGTTTCAGTGCTAAAACGAAATACGAACAAGGAAAATTCTACGCTTTATATATGTTATGCACTAAATATGATAGTTGGACAATCAGGCAACCCTGCGAATTTTGCCCTTGGTTATTATAGATTGCAATCACTCTTATGAAAATTCTACATTTATTCGTATACGTCTACCACATGTTCGATGAAATACTTGATAAACGAAGGCTTTATACCACTCTTATACAAGGTATAACAACTTTGTTTCGAGAGTTAAGCATTTTATCGAACATGTGATAAAACTCTTATACAAAGTATAAGACCTTCATGTCATGGTTTTTTTAATTGAAAAGTCGGTTATGTTGTAACATAAAGGGGGATATTCTATATAAACATATTATACCACTATTATACAATGTATGAGAGTTTTCATATCATGTTTAAGGTCTTCATGCTATTATTTTTATGGAAAATTCAGTATTGTTGTGAACATAAAGGAGAAAAAATATTATTTAAATATATTATACCACTCTTATACCATGTATAAGTCCTTCATAAAAATGCAATAAAAAATTGGTATTATATCACTATTATATAATGTATAAGGTTGCAATAAATTATTTTTTCTGAAACAATCGAAATGTATATCATTTTAATGATAAATTCGGTACTGGTGTGTACATAAAGGGGAAAAATGACTATATAAAATACATTATACCACTCTTATACCATGTATAAGACCTTCATGAAAAGATAGTTAAAAACAGGTATTATACCATGTATAATACTACTATAAATTTTTTTTTAAAAAAAATTTGAAATTTGTGAGATTAAAAAAAACAACAATTTGTGATATTTGAATCTTTGAAAGCGAAATTCAAATTAAATATGAGAATAAAAATAATTAGTTACAAAGGGAAACAAAATCAAAATAAAAAAACAAAAATATAATCTAAAAAAATACCAAAATTAATAATACTTTCTTTTTTATTATAAAAATAATAAAATCTAACATTTTTTAACATTTGATTTGATTTTCCTTGATTTTTAATTAAAAATCCTAATATTTGAGACTCAATACCAAGTCTCCAGCCCAAGACTGGTTCAGAACCCATAAAAGCAGCCTATGTAAGGCCTTTTAACTCCTAACATATACTGTTTTAAATGGAACTTTTTTTTACCTATTAACATATTTATTTTCACCAAATAGTAACTTTAATCAATTAAAGTCAATAGCTACTAGAAAAACATGGTAGTAATAAAAAAACAGGGGTTGCGCTGGGGGCAGTTTGCAAGGCAACCGTCCATTCAATATCTTTTCCTTGCAAAGCTTTTACTTTTTAAAGATAGATAAAAGGAGTTACAGAAAACTTAATTTCATTATGATTTTGAGTTTAGGTCTAATCATAAAATTTTATCAGCAATATCAATTTGATTATATCATATTATGTTTTTGGAGATTGATTTTATGTTACTTTTTTCTATTGATTTAGTTGAGTTTAAATTCCTTTCTAATTGTGATATTAGAAATTGTTAAAGATTATAACACTTTCCTCTTTGTACTGTGACCAATATTTGTTTGTGTGAAATTATGCCCCTCGGCATTCGAATCCCTGCTACGTCAATGATTAAAAATGAAACAATATCAATAGCATTATTTTAAAAATCCCCGTTTAGATCCGCTTAGGCCCCGTCTAAGCACTATTTTGAGGGTCGTCGCCTGGCTACTAAACCCTACTGACTAGCGCCTAAATCCTACTGACTAGCGTCTAAATCCGCCTAGATCCCGATTCACCTTTGACCGCCCGACTAGCGTCCAGCGCCTTGTAAAACACTTTCAATAGTTAATAAATGAGCTAAACATGCCCTATCAATAGCGGTAATAAAAGCTTTGCATAACCCTGAAAAATGGTTTTTAGTTATTATAAAATGTGATACTTTCTATATTAAACAAGTAAGAATTTGGGAAATAATATAGTTTTAATAATACAACTACTGCAGGTATAATGTATATTCAAATTAAGTGTTTAACTGAAGTATTGAAATTGAAACGAAAACTCCAATATGTCCAAATGTAACAAAAATTAAGCAACTTAGAGAAAAGCATAAAAGATATACGTGCATGTTTCCTCAAAATATAAAGACATTCTCATTGAAGGATTTAAAAATATAACTAATAAATTTAATAATATTACAATATGTATCAAATTTTATGGCAAAATACATCAAAAGTTCTTTGTACCTAACTAGAAAAAATAGCTTAGTACTGCTAGGCACCCAAAATCCCGCCCGTGAAGTTTGACAAATATGCAATTACAAATTGCTAATATTGCTGGCTTGATGACAGGAGGGAGAATAATAAAAAGAGTGGATTGTATAGAAAGAATATCGATGATATTTAACAGTCAGTTAGTCTAAAATTCTTAATATATATTCCGAAATAAAGAAATAATTAGTATGGGATAGACCTGACTCAATTAATTTTTCCTCTAAAAATGATTGAGAATGACCACTGATCAATTCCTAACCTATTCAAAATTATTCTCGACATAAAAATATAGTTATGAATAAAATGGAAAAAAATTAACTTACCCAATTCCTTTCATTTTCTTTCTAGTCAACAACTGATTACATGCATTAGCAATTTAAATTTTACGAAGATGATGATATAAAGAAATCTGATATAATTATTTGTTTGGTTAGAATTTTACGGAAATCAGGTAAAATTTATTTGAAATTTAATGAGTTCGATGAATGTACATAATCAAATCAAAGGAGGATGAAAATTGAGGAATATATAATTGTTTATGTCTTAAATACTCTTGAAATTTTGTTTTAACATATGTTAATTTGATTTTTCAAACTAATCATGTTCATGTGAAGCATGTGTAGCACAATTCTCATAAGTGTGACTTGTTTCATTGCATTCAAAAAACGGTCGTATTTTTTTTGTCGAGTTTGGGCGCATGAACAATAAAAAGTTAAGGTGATAATTAGTAGAGTATTTGGTCCAAATATAGAACCAGGCCCAGTTCTGATAAATTGAGGGCTCTAGACAAAATAATATAGAAATTAATAAAATGAGTTATTGGTAAAAAATTATAATAAAAATTAACCTTTTTTTTTGTGAAAACTAAGGTTTGGTCCCATGACCTCTCATATCAATGACATACTTACAAATTCATCAACTATTAATAATTGTTCATTTTTATTTTTATAACATTAACTACTAAATTTATAAAAAACTATTACTTTTGAGCCCATTCCGGCTATGGGCCTTGGACGGTCACACTCGTTGTCCCATCCCAGAGGCCGGCCTTGTACAGAACACTGCATTTGACCAATTTAATTGTAATATATAGATAATATAATTTACATAACAGAAACACAACAAAAGAAAGAATAAACAACTTTAAATCTGAATATTTTGCATATAAGAAGAAGAAAAGATACAAATATTGCAATTTGTACTGTTACATAAGTGAAACTTGCTTTGTATATGAAAATGTGAAATTTGTTGATTTTAAGGAAACATTCTAGTCAAATATGAGACAAAAACAAATCCAACCCCTTTATCTTCTAAAGTAGGAATTGAAGCAACTTTTGAGAAAATTGAAGAGAATGTTGGATACAAACAAATTAATTAACTAAAATTATTGATTTACAAACAAATTGAACTGTTAAATTTGAAAGTGTGCACTGTTCACGTTGCAGCACATGGAGTAAATACATCATGAAATATAGGGAGGAATGTGCCTATTCTAGACTAGATAGTAGGAATAGTGTGGGCACTGTTCTTGGCTAATTAATTATGTTTAGTTAGCTTTAATCGATCACAATTTAACCAACCACATTGATAAATATAATTTTTTCATCTACTTGTTTTCTGCCAGCTCTTTTCATGTCCAAGCACATGATATTTTGGTGATTAAAAAACTACCGGTTTCATTTTCGCTTGCATCATGTATTACGTCAAAATGTAGTGGCCTAATTCACCATCAATTCATGAGCTCGGTCTATTATTCTACTATTTTTTTTAACTTTGAAAATATGTATGTTATCTTCTCAAACTTGCAAAAGTACGCATGTTTGCTCTTAATGTTATATTTTAATTTTTGGTTGGTTTACTTTTCAAAGATTTAATTTTTTTTCTCCAACCACAAATTGAGCACAGCGTTCAAGAGGCAAAGTAGTAAATTTTTACAAGTTAAAGGGGTAATGAGAATCTTTTCAGAGTTCAGGGGGCAGTTGACGATTTGAACCAAGTTTAAGAGGTTAATGATGTATTTGACTAAATGTATTTGTTGAAATCACGAATGTTCTATTAATATAATGAGCACTTATGTAGAATTTCATAGCATCTCTTATATCTAAATCTTATGTATCGTGAATTATCATTCGATGTCTCATCATCAGGTTGACTAAACAACACGGTGATATCAAATTAATATCCATATATAACTCTAAATTATATATATCTATTGAATTATTTACAAATTTAAAAATATGATTGCCTGATACATACAAGAAATGTCCTCACATGCAAATTATATGGGAATTATTCAACAATGTTCACTTTGTAGATTGAATTATCTTTCTTATTACTTCCATTTCATTGTTTGATTAAAAACTTTGAGTGTAAAATGGTTAATAAAAAAAATATTGCTAGAAGGTTGTAGTTATCTTTTCACTTTATGTATTTTTTAGGTTAATGAATCTACATCTCCTTAAACTTAAATAAAATAGGTTCTTTTCACCGTGAACTTTCAAATGTGACATATAATCTCATGTACTTGTTTAAAACACGTTATTTTACCCCTCATCATCAGTTTCAGTTTATGGTTGGTTTGATTTTTCAAAGATGTCATTTTTCTCATTTTTTATCTTCAACCAAAAGCTGACACGTGATATTGAGGGGGGTAAACTGGTGCATTTCAAACAAGTTCAATGGGGTATTTGACACATTTGAAAGTTCAGGATGACAAAAGTCCAGTTTGATTAAAAAACATGACTTTTCAGAGGTAATAACAGAAAAATGAGCTCGACTCCAGCCAGGGGCGTTGCCCGTGGGACCTCGCCAGGGGCAATTGCCCCTAGACCCCGCTACCAGGGGCACTGCCCCCGGATCCCTGAATCTTGATAGAACCCGTACAAGCATGCACTCCACACTCTCCCGATTTGTTCAATGATATATCATGATCGCATTGATCGATTAGTCAATCTAATCACACTAAAATACTAATAATTTACATTTCTGCAATCATTAAACTTGTGATTTTGGGCAAACATTTATTTATTTTTTTTTTTGAAAAATAAACATTTATTTATATAAAAATGATTTTTAGGAAACTTTATAAGTATTAAAAATACTATGCACCCCTTCTAGCATACCCAGGGTCAACATAGTAAATAATGGCACTTATTTCTTTTATTATAAAAAATTAATTTTAGAAGTTTCAATATCGATTGAAGACAATAATATTGCAAAATGACCTAACAAACTTTTCAATATTTAACAATTAAATAGGTAATTCTTTCAAGAAAACACTATGTATATTTTACCCAATTAATTATGCCCTATGTTTATTCTTCTCACTATTAATCATAATTATATTCTAGGTATAGCCATACTTAGGGGGGAGGGGGAAAGAAATAATAAATTTAACATTTTTTATAAAAATTTAGTATGTAGTTATGATTATTTTTGAATATATAATAATTGTTTCAAAGTAAAAAAAATAACAACAACAAAGAAAAAAATGTATCAATAAAGATTTAATCTAACATTTCGAATATGCTCCCGCTAAAATTCGCTATACATAAATAAATAATAAACAAAATTATGTACGTAATACTAACAAAGGTGGACCTCATCATCTTTGTCGAATATCAATTCCTACAAATTCAAAATAAAATTTAAGAATTGATTAAATTTTAGTAATTTGAATTTTATTTTATACAACCCAATAAGGCTATGTCTCTACCTAAGCTTATAGCCTCAAATTGTACAAAATCGATGGATCCCACGTTGGTTGGGCCTTAGCAATGTGTTTCTTATTTTTTTTGAAGCATACAGTAGGTGCCGGGATTTGAACCCTGATTACCCTACACACTTTGTTGATTTACCATTTGGATTAGGTATAATGTGCTCCTTATATATATGAAGCAAACATCATTCTTTGAAGTATTATTTGAAAACATTGTTTCACATGAAATCAGAGTCTAATTATAATATTGGTCACTCGTTGATATTGCTCCACGTTTCAAATGAATTTGAGAATGAGGGGGTGTGTTGAATATACCATATTGATTGAGGTTGAGTAACAATATTTTTCATATAAGTGAGACAAACCTCACAAGCACTTTTTGAATAAGTTCAGTCATTTTTTCACAATAATACTTAGTGTTCCTCTTATATATTCCTATCTTTCATGAAATTACAAATGAATTTAAATGTACTTATGTTTAATTTTGTTAATAATTATAGGCTTAATGCATCTACACCTCCTGAATTTGTCCAAAAAGGGTTGTTGCTACCATGAACTTTGAAATCTGTTGCTACCCTGAATTTTGAAATGTGACAGATAGCCTCATGTACTTGTCTAAAATGCGCCACTTTACTCCTTTTTGCTGACCTGGTTTGTTACGTAAATGACCATCAAAATACATGTGCATAAAGTATGTTGGTGGAATAGAAAATGAATACAAAAAATTCATAATATTCGTATTCTTACAATTCAAAATCCTTAATATATATTCTTCATCTTCTTCAAACCTCATCTCTATTCAAATTTTTTTCTTCAATTAATCATAATATTGTATTGATTCTTGACCAGTCGTGTTCATCTGTTTGTTCTTAAAATCAATATTTTTAGGAGGGGGTAAAGTGACATATTTTAGATAAATATATGGGGCTATCTGTCACATTTGAAAGTTTAGGGTGGCAACAACCCTTTTTGAACTAGTTCAGGGGGATGACGATGCATTAAACCATAATTAGAAGGAAACAAAGACTATTAATATGTCTATGTAAATCGCATCAACTCACATATACTTGCCAATTCTTATATATTATCCATGCAACTTGAATAAAGACACGATTTATTAAATCATAATGTTCAAACTATGCTGTATACTACTCCTTTTTATAAAGGTGTAATGCATCATCTGCCACCATGAACTTGTCTGAAATAGTCACTTTTCATCCTGAACTTTCAAATGTGTCAGATATTTTCGGAACTTGTTTAATGCATCATATGCACTAGTTTGTACCCTCAATGCCATGTGCCAATTTTTTTTATTGGTTTGACTTTTCAAAGATGTCATTTTTCTAATTTCTTTATCCAACCAGACGCTTAAACGTGACATTAAGGGTGAGGAAACTGATGCATTTTAAACAAGTTTATGGGATATTTGACACATTTGAAAGTTTAGGGTGGTAAGGAATTATTGTGGACAAGTTCAAAGGGTGGTAGATGCATTAGACCTTTAAAAAATGCAATACATTACCATATTTGATGGCTAAATACATCTTTACATGTCTAAACTTTGCATAAAAATATAACATATTTAAAAAATCAAACCAACCAGATGCGGAGACATGACATTCAATTGACAAATTAATATACTTTTTCCAAGTTCAGGAGCTAAGAGAGACTTTGACAAGTTCATGCATATAGTAATAGATCATTTATACCAAGTTTAGGAGGGGTTTGATGTATCTGACCATATTTAATAAATAACAATATGGTCCTCCGAGTTTAAAACTTTATATATACACACCAAGATGAGCTTCACCATTATTCACTAAAATAATGGAAGGGGCTTCACAAAAAGATTTTTGATAATGTTTCTTTTCAACTTTGTGCTCTTTTTATTAGAATGCCAATTTTATTGATCGTGGAATTTGAACCCACAATTTCACACTTTTTGAATTTTTCAAGATATGATGGTCACTAAATCAATGTCTAGTGGTTCAACTTTGGGATTTTTTTTGTTTTGAAAAAATATTTATGAATTCCCTATGAATAAGTATTTTTATTTTTTTGATGTTGATAAATTAAAATATGTGATCTTTTTAATACAAATTGCTTAATTATGAGACAATGCCTAAACTTATAATATACGACATTAATATTTTTTCTTTTCACTTGCCTTACTAATAAATGAAAGTAATAGAAACTATGTGTTTTATGATGCTGTTTATCCAGGTAAGGTTGATCTCCGAGACAGCAATGGTTAAAGGAGTAAGTCGGGTTTTCAATGTAACTACTCTAAGACTCGAGTAGAGAAGATTTTATTGAGGAAATAAGTACTAAAGATAATATGTAATAATGGTTATTTTTGTTGGAGATGTTGGGTTACCTCGCATTGAAAATAAATATGGATGACGAGTGGTATATAAAGTGGTGTAGATTGGGTCTTGACACAAATCAATTAGTTTTGTGTTACATGAGCTCAACTCCATGTATTTGTTGATCACTTTGTCTATCGAGTTCAACACTCTCCAAGTCTACAGATTTTCTACATGGTATTAGAGCAGAGGAAGAAGTAAAGGACTTTTTACACATGAAGATAGATTGATGTCGGTTTCTCAAGACCGATACATGATTTAAAGTGTAGGCATCGACTTACAAATAAACTGACATCATTTTAAAGTATAGCTATAGGCAATGGTTCTCAAACAAATAAATACATATACTTATCTCTCAGAGTTGATTGATCGAATAGTTTTTTTAAATGTTTTGTGTGCAATTGTACTTACATTAAAGAAAAAGAAAAACTCAATCCACCTCTAAATTTGACTCAAATCCAAAGCTTTAAAGATCACATCTTCGATCTTAACCACTAAACTTACACATTAGTCACAACTTATCAAAAAACTTATACCTTTATAAATTAATATTGAATGTGATCCCTTCTCTCTGCTCTAGAGAGTTTTTCATGATTTTTATCTTCGAGAAATTTATTATTGATTTGTCATTTTGTTTGTTTTCTCTTAGGTTTTTGCAACTTCTTGTATTTTTTCCATTTTAATAAATTTCTTGGGTTACCTTTGTGATTGTAATTCTAAAAATTATTATCCACGTCAGCACATTAACGAACCAATTTTTATAGACCTGCCCAATTTTATTTTGTCTTTGGAGTCGGTTTCCTTTGAAGTTGACTCTAATATGGCATCCAGTTTGGCATTTTCGCAACTAATGTAGTGGCTAGTCCGAATCAAAATATAAGGACCAAGAGTTAAATTAACATGAATAAAAAACATTATAATATTGTTTTTTATTGAAGAGGAAAGTTTATTGATGATGTTAATGTAATTGACTTAGTTAATTAATTATTTATGCTAATGTAATTGGCTTTATTAATTAATTGATTAATGATAATTTAATTGGTTTAAATGTAAATAAATAGTCTCAATCAATCTGTAATGTGGTCCTTTAACATGGACGTACACAATAAATTGTTAACAAGAACAATAATTTGGGTTTTCAAGTCAAATAAAACCATTTGAATACTACTCTAATAATTATATATGTTTTTCTCGTTTGTTTTATACAACACCTAATATATATAACTATATTCTATGGGACCATTAATATTGTTTATTTTCTTCACTAATATTACCAGAACCACCATTTTCTTGGTATTAATTATATATATTAATGAAATGGATTTCATATAATGGTCACATAATAAGAAGTTGTGTTGGAATCTGATTCATATGCTGATCTATTGAAATGATAAAGTGATGCCACTTGAAGATTTTATGTTTTTGTTTAATGTCATGTTGTGTTGAACTTCAAAATAATTCAGTTTAGTTTATTTCAATCCAGGTATACTTTATGTAATCATATATTTATATAGAATTAAGTTCAATTTAATTCATTTATACAGAGAAATTTATGTAGTTGTAGTTTCTTGTTCGCGGTCTATTTGACAAGAAAAACTACGTGAGAGTATACTTTGTGTTAAAAAAGTTTGAGGGTACAGGAAATAATTTCAAATGCGTTCGTATAATAAGTATATCCTTTTTATAGCCTATCTGGTTTAGGGTTTAAAGCAATTAATTAGTTTAATTTACTAGTCCAAACTTGAACTTCAGCAAGTCTCTTGATTTCATAGAATGAATTAGATAAGACTCAGTGAGCTTCAAGTTTATTAAGTGTGAGTGCATAAGTGAGCACATATGTATGGTCATATACATAAAAGACTAGATTTGTAATAAGCCACCGGACTACCTATCAAGCGTTCGAGTTCGCTTCGATGGACCAAATTAAGAAACTCGTTTTTTTGGCTAAGCATTGCCCAGAACCCTGTAAAGCGTGAAGTATTGGACGGGCTTGGTTTTTGCACAAATACGTCAAACAGGTCCGATTAAATACTAATTTATTTTATTATATAATTAGTATTATTTAATAATCGTTTACATATATGGTACTGTTGTGCTCAACTTAACTAAAATAATAATATTGATGGGACTAACCAAAATTTGATTGACATTGCATTAAACCCATATTAATGCATCAATCGTATATAATTAATTTCCAGTTGAACCTTTGACAACGAATTTATAAATACTTTGACCCAATTTATGATATACTTTAGCTTGTAATACACTTAATTTGAAGAAGGATAATGCATAAGTGGCTTTTCTAGTTGGCCAAATTAGGGTCAACTACAGACACTAATATTCCAACATGCCTGCAAAAACATAACAGTACACCCATCTTACCATGTTAAGTTTGAGATTTCATATGGCGTATAAAGCTACTAATTTGATACATGGGTTGATTAATAATCACTAAATCCAGAAATCTTTTATACCAAAAAAAGCAAAGTAATTGATCTAAAATGTGTAGTTTTTAACATTAATATGAAATTACAATATAAATTTGAACTGAATTCAAAAATAATATTTGAGAATTATCCAAATAATAACAATAATATTTATTATTATACGAAGCTAATGAAGGTAGATTAAGCAAGCTAGCTAGCTAGCTACTAGGCTCCATAAAAACATATATTCTTGTTCTGTTCTCTGATGATTCCGCCTATAAATAGAGTTGTAAAACTTCAAAAATCACAAAGAAAATAAAATAAAAAGAAACAAATGGCCGCAGCGGTGAAAGAGTCAGTCAGAATCGGACCCATAAAGGTGATCGGTGGGCTTGGAACTAATAGCTACTTCAAAAACTCTATCTTTCAGGTTCTTATTCATTTTTACTTTCTTTTCTTAGTACCTTCTCTTGATTTGTTATTTTGTATATATATATTTTTATATGTTTAGTGCTCTATGTTTTGAAAATCTTCCGGAAATGATAAACCATTTTTACTCATTTATGTTTTGTCTCACACAAACACACTCTTTTATGTATATGTTTTAACTTTTACTCTTTTATGTTTTATGTTTTGTCTCACACACACTCTCTTTCATGTATATATATTTTTTATTTTGGTGTTTTTTAAACCACTCATTTACGTATTCCTTGCTCGTAGACCTGTTCTTCGGGCAAGCAGGTCGGGGTTCAACCAAATCCCGGTTCACTATTCAATTGTGTTAATTGGGGAAAGAAGAGTTTGAGAATAACCTCGTAAGCCTAGATCAGACCGGACCTTGTACACCTACCAATTAATTTTTTTAGCATCTAAACTCGATGTCCGATATATTTGCAATGATTTTATCATAAGTATTTTTAGTAATAAATATATTAATTTTTTAGAAAAATTAATTGATAGGCGTACAGGTCGAGTTTAGAAATCAATTATTTCATAAAGATCCGGCCGGTCTCAACCGGGACCTTTATTTTTCATAGATTGGACGGCTTAGACTACTAATATTTTTAGCTAGGCCCTGCTAGATCTACGTGAATGGAATATATGCAAAGTGACTCTCTTATAAATAATCTCACTAGTATGTTTCATCTCCACTCATTTATTTAGTGTGGATTCTCATATACACTTGATCGGGTTCAATAAGAATTGGCTTTTGATTAGTGAGTAAAATCAGTCCTTACCACACAGCCAAATTGGTAAAATCATGCACCATCGTTCTTTCCAGTATGACTGGTGTTAAAGAAAAATAACGAGTATAGCCACTTCAAACTTTTAATAATCAATAAAATAATAATTCATAATGGACTTGTAAGAAATTTTTTTTTTGATATAAAATGGAAAAATCTTATTTCTTAATTCTTATACTGATATTAATAGATATATTGACATTCATATTACATTTAAATTAATTTTAAGAAATTGATAATTAATTAATACCAGTAATTTCATTCGTCTGATTTTTGGGTACAATATTCTCGGATGTAATGGTCAGAAAATACATAAATTATCAACAGGTTGCATTCTGTAAGTATATCAAAAATAGACTTTCTTCTAGTAGTCACCACCATTTAAGAAAAATTTAAGAAGTGTGGAAACTGTGAACTCTTGAGATATTAAGTTCGAATTACATCCGGGATGGGTTGGGGATATTTCCCAAATGAGGCAACTCTTTTTAAAAACTTTTGAAATAGATACACTCCTTGAATAAAATATTACAACCATCATATTTAATTAAATTTAAAAAAGTCATCTTCATCTTAAGATCCTTATATTAAACTAAATAAATTCATGACCCATCTTTATGCCAATTAATCTCTCAGTTTTTTTTTATCAGTGCTAATGTCTTGATTCTAAGGACATTTTATTTTTTACAAAATAATTTTATCATCATTGTTGGATTGAACATTATATAACTTATTCAATGCTGAATGACCAAAACAATATTGTTATTTTGTAAAAAAACTTAAAATTGAAAAATTCTATTGTTTTTTTTTTAAAAAACTTGTATTTTACAGTTACATTATGTTAGTTGAAACTTCAATATATCAACAATTTTAAATATGATTGTCGTTGAGACACAATTTATAAGTACTAATTGCAAAATTTAAGGCTCAAAACTACATGTGTTTATTTGACTAAAAATATTTTTTGTTGAAATGCAGAAATTGGCTATTAACGTTGTAAAAGGTATTATCGACGATGCAATCACAAAGAAACTTGACGTAAAATCAATAATGTCAACATCAAACACAATTCGATTGGCAGATTTAGGATGTGCGGTTGGTCCAAACACGTTCACTTCAATGCAAGACCTAATCAATGTAATAAAACACAATTACCAATCTCAATGCCCCGACTCTCCCCTGCCCGAATTCGAAGTCTTATTCAACGACCGAACCTCCAACGACTTCAACACCCTCTTCGCGGCCCTACCACCCGAGAGGGAGTATTTCGCGGCTGGAGTTCCGGGTTCTTTCTACGGCCGATTATTTCCGGAATCTTCCATACATGTTGCTCAGTGCCACTACGCACTCTTCTGGCTGTCTGAAGAGCCCGAGGAGGTGAAGGACAAGAACTCCCCGGCATGGAACAAAGGGAGAATTCACTATACAAGTGCCCCGGAGGTAGTGGTAATGGCCTATGCTAATCAATGGGCTAAGGGCTTTGATGAGTTTTTGAATGCAAGGGCTAAAGAAATAGTGGGTGGTGGTATGCTTATAATAGTGATGCCTAGTGTGCCGGATGGTATGCCTTATTCTGAGGTTGCTAATGGAATTTTGTTCAATTTTTTGTCATCCACTATGCTTGACATGGCTCACGAGGTAGGTTTATACATTTGAATATGAATTACAAATGCAATGTACATTCCAAGGCAAAAAGCTATTGTCTCATAGAAAATGATAAAATTTTTCTTAATTTTATCATTGTGCTATAACTCAACACCATATGACAAAAATTTTATATGAGACAATAGTTTGACAAATTTTATATGAGACGTTAGTATGACAAACAATTATTGTTTTGACGAGAAATACCTTTAGCAAGAAAAAATGTGTTGAACTCGTTTGTATATTCCGTTTCATATTTTCTAATCAGATTTTGACACGTGCAATTTTTTAAAATTTTTTTTTCCTTTTTTATATTTCTTTCATATATATATTTGTTCGTTTCTCTCTCCCATTGTCCCCATGCGTCAATATCTAAAATAGAAGTCATAAAAGACGACATGCAAACCGGGACAACAGATTTTCTCCCCTTTATCATTCTGCAATAACTTGATAAACATATACAGATTAACTATGAGACAATAGTTGGACAAATTTGTTATAGCACGATGGTAACGTGGAGAAAGTTTGGCATCTTTTTCGTGGCAGGGGATGATAAAGGAAGAAGAAGTGGATGCATTCAACATGCCAATATATGCACCACCACCAGGAGAAGTGGCAGAATTGATAGAGAAGAATGGAAAATTCGATGTAGAAGAAATCGGGCTAACAAATCCATCGCCATGGCTGAAAGATGATGTTCATGTTGATCTAGATCAATTCTTAAGAACAACAAGAGCAGCTTGGGAATCAATGTTCACTAACCACTTCTCATTTGACATTGTTGATGAGATTTTTGAAAGGCTTAAACTTAATCTTCCTCGTATAATGGGTCCCATGGAGACTGCTTGCAGAAATATTCAGTTTCATTGTGTTTTACAACGCAAACTTTATTAGCTCTTCAATTTGCTGGAAGTTAATGTATTTATGCTTTTTATGTGTTTTGCTTTCTAATAATTAAAACAAGGGATTGAGCCAATATTTTTGGCTATGCATTAGTTGTGCTTGTATTTGAGTTATAAGTTTATGCTTGTTTAACAAAACATAGACAAGTTTAATATTATTTTCAGGTTATGTTCTACATATACTGTGGATTTATATTTTTGACATACTTTTATTGCAAATTTGGCATCTAACATATTAATCCAACTCAATGTATGTATGCCCTAAAAGACCGAGATTAAACGAGATATTGACATTTTTATGAATGGATTAACATCTTGGTGATAAGTGTATATATTGAAAATGTTGAGTCCAAGTGGATATAAAAAATTACATATTAAATAGTTTATAATGCATCATTGGGTATTGTCATAAAAAACATATTACACTTTATAGCTCCTTCAACTATTAAAAAGTTTATCACTTTGCCTTTAAACGTTACATGTTAACTTCTGAATTATTTAACTTTTCAAATATATTATTTTGTGATTTTCTTTCACCAAGTGTAAATTAACACGTGACGTTAAAGGAGCAAAATATACACTTTTTTAAAATCGAGGGAGTTACATTATCACTTTGAAAGTTCAGGGATAATAAATATTTTTGGACAAGTTCATGTACCTATTAATGCATTACACTTAACAAATATGAATGTCAGGTAAAGATCGTATTATTAGAGGTTGTGTTGGAGTCACATCGAGATGTTTAACATAATTGCACAAATTCCACTAGAAAAAAAGAGAAAAAATGAAAAGTGTAACATGAATACACCTGAACATATTTTTATTCAGTTATAAAGTTGTTAATTAAAATTACATATGTTTTATGGCCCTTGTAAGCAAAAAATTATTTTTTATTTCAAAATGAAAGGTATGTATTGAAAATATTTTTTTCTTTCTTTCTTATGTATAGAATTTTCCTTCTTTTTCCTATGATCAAGAGAAATAATAAACAACATTATCCTAATGTTTGATCATCGACATTAGAGAACCTTTTTCCTTAAATCAATATGAAATATAAAAATTTGGGAGTTTAACTAAATAATTTTTATTGGAAAAAAATTTAAGTTATAAAATAAGACCACCAAAATATTTAATCCATGTTCTTTTGAACTTTTGAAAAGAATAAACAGGAGAAAATGTAATAAATTCTGTTGGATTTTGAGCAAAAAAATATAATTTTGAAAGTTCTGAGTTCAGAAGCACAAAAATCTCAGAAGCTAAAATGCCTCAGAGGAGTAAATGATCTCAGAAGAAGCGCAAGAATTCAGAAGGTGTTTAAAAGACAGAAGTCCAGAAGCAACCCAACTGAAGTCCTTCTAAAGACGCATAAAAGCTAACTTAGTCTTTTGACACTAAAAGTCATAGGAGCTGATCCCTCATTAAATGCTGTCGCGCTCGTTTTGTACCTCATGGAAAAGGACAAAAGTTGGGATCTCAGGAACAAAAACATTCCTGCAAAACTCGCAAACAGTCAACCGTACACATGTGGGACCCAAATTCACTCTAACAATTGTGGCGTGGATTAGAGTTGGACGTGATTCTCAAACAGATCCTTAACAAAAACATCAGTTAGAGACAATGAGAAGATTTTCAACATCAGTCAAAGAAAAATGGAAACATTCTCTCCCTTTATAAAAGGATGTTATCCACCATTGAAGAAAGTTGCCGAATTTATCTAATACTCAAGAGTGCAAGAAATCTTTCAATCTAACTGCAATCTTCTTCTGAATAGAAAGCCAAACACCTCTCTTTTCATCTGTTTGTAATTGAGTTTACTAAAACAAAGTTCAGAGGCTCGTTCTCTTTTAAACTTTCCAAATCTTGTAAAGCACTAGTTGAGGATAAGTTAATGTAAGGCAGCTTAAGAATCTTGAGAGGAAGGTACTCAGCAAGATTATAAGCTCAGAGCCTTAGACACAGTTGGGAGGAATTTCTGTGTTGGTATAGCTCTCTGAAGTAATAGCTGTTAGAGGGTACTTCAGCCTTTCTCTGTAAAAGGTCTCTTCACTAGAAGAAGAGTTCTTAGTGGATTAAATCTTGGACAATAGATTCTAAGGACTGGATTAGGCACAGGCTGAACCAAGATAAATTCGCTATTTACTATTTCAACTCTTTGCATTTTCTTTGTGTGTCAAATTTGAATCACATCTACAAAAGACATTAGAAAAGAGGATTCTGAGTAAAACACTTTTACTCAGGAGCATCTTCAAAAGTTATTCTTAACTATCTTTTGAAGTTGTAAGTGAACTCGAAAAAAATCATTTATCCCCCGGCCTATTTTACACTCTACTGGGTTCAACAAATTCATTTACTATAAATCTATAAGTATGAAAATTTTATTGGAATTGAACTTAATTGATTTATAACTCATGATAATAAATCCTTAATTCTATTTCTGAAATTATGTAATTGGATTTGTTGAAATATATTTATACTTCTTCGTTCTTATCTCTAGACATGTATGCGGGCTGGATAACCCATCTAGGCAAATCTGAACTTGTTCCCATGGATCAAGCTTGAACACATAAGATAATCAATTTTGTGTTAAACGAGTTCAATCTTGTCAACCCCTTCTTTGAAAGTGTTAAGCAATTATTTTGTAAGTGTAAGTACTTATTTATTACTATCATCTCAAGTCACACTAACAATTACTGATAAAAATAACATAGAATTAGCTACACTAATTCATAAATATTAAATAGTAATGGTCATTAGTCATTTTCATCAACAATTAATTGCTGTATTGTTTGCACGCTCATGGTCTTTTCTACAAAGAATCAAAGAACAAGATGATTGATTTATCAACTCTACCCACCATCCATTTTATAGGAATAATGTTATTTTTCATAATATAAAAAATTGTAATAATTCAATTATTAAATATGCTACATTTTTCATTTAAAATAGTACAATATGGTGGCATGTTGCTGACTTTTGATTGTGATCTACTTGCAATGATTAATTGTACACTTCACGATCTAGAAGAAAAAAAAAATTCAGTGTTAAATATTCTACTCGTTCCCTTTTAACCATTGATGGAGTATAATAATATGATTTTCGTACAAAAAAATATCTTATACGATAATAATAATAATAATAATAATAATAATAATAATAATAATAATAATAATAATAATAATAATAATAAGTCTCTTTGTATACATTAAAAACCATAGGGAAGTTGATATGATAACAATAACAAAACTAGGATGGAAATAACAAGAAATGTGGATTTATCATACTATTGTGCAATCTTCTTAGTATGGATAGTATCAACTCTTATGTTACGCCCTTTAATCAAAACACTAGTAATTACAATTTCTTCCCCGAAACTCCGGCCACCGCCCGGCCCTCTTTGTCTACCTATAATCGGTCACCTTCACTTGTTAACCTCGAGCTCATTACCACAATCTCTTCAAACCCTAGCTCGCAAATACGGCCCATTGATGCAGATTCGCCTTACTGGAAACGACGTCGTTGTAGTATCAAACGCAAACGCAGCGCAAGCTATAATGAAAACACACGATGTTGAATTCGCATCCAAATATTATCTTGGATTTGGTCTCTCCAAATTCAACATCTATGACGGGGATGGTTTTGTGAATTCTCAATACGGTTCGTATTGGAGGTTCATGAAGAAGCTATGCAAGACAAAGCTTTTTGCAGGGGCGCAGATTGAAAGGTTTAGTCATATCCGTGAAGAAGTGACTTTAAGAATGCTAAAATCATTAGTATCAATATCTAAAAAAGGAGAAAGTTGTGATTTAAGCATGGAGATGTCGACACTGACAAATGAAATTATATGTAAAATGATTTTCGGGAGACGATGCGAAGAAAACCCTAATTTACCGAACATGATAAGGAAAACTATGAAGAGAGTAATGGAAAGTGGAGCCAAAATAAGCTTCATTCAAATGTTTGGTCCTTTGAATAGATTTGATATCTTTGGAAATGGTAAAAGGCTTACATTAGCAATGCAAGAATTTGATAGGCTTATTGAAAAGGTTTTTACAGATTTTGAACACAATTCACTGAGGGAAGAAAACGATGTGGCAGACATTTTGCTGGATACCTTTGTAGACTCAAATGCTGAAGTGAAATTGACCAAGAATAAGATCAAACATTTCTTGCTTGTAAGTTTTTTTTTCAATATTATCTTAATAATTTTATATTCTAATTTCTTACTTGCAGACTCTTACATATCATTTTAGATTCAAATTAAATAATTTTTTCTTACTATTTCTATTATGTATAAAAACTTTATTTTCCTTACCTTTTGTGTCTAGGTCGTCACTAACAAGGTACCAATATTTTTTGTATTGGTACCAAATGTGCATGATTACACTTTACAAAAATAATAGTTAGATCGGGTGATCTTTTATTAAATTTGATCGTGCTATTTTTATTTTTTTTGTGTTGAAAGAAGTTTGAGATTCAACACGATTCTTTAAAACTTTTTGAACTTCCCTTTCAGTGTATTTACTATTGAATTAATTTAATTTTATTGAATGATAGGACATACTCTCGGCAGGCGTGGATACTACTTCAGCGACTATACAATGGGCAATTCAAGAGCTCATATGTCATCCGATCGCGTTAAAGAAGCTAAGAGACGAAATCGAGAGAGAAGTATCAAAGAGGCTAGTTCAAGAATCCGACATTCAAAATCTCCCATACTTGCAAGCCGTGGTTAAGGAAACCCTAAGAAAACATCCCCCGGGATCAATTCTCCGTAGAGGATCCATGGCGGACACCGAAATCAATGGATATGACATTAAACAAGGCACAAAGATAGTCATCAATGCATATGCCATAATGCATGATCCCGGGACATTTCGAGAACCCGATAAATTTATGCCCGAAAGGTTCTTGGTTGATCATCATGACATGGACTTTTATGGTAAGGATTTCAATTTCATCCCATTTGGGAGTGGGAGAAGAGCTTGCATTGGAGCTTCACATGGAATACTTGTTACGAACGCTACGGTAGCTTCGTTGGTTCAGTGCTTCGATTTTAAGTTGAAGGATGGAGAAAATTTTGATATCGATGTAACAAATGGATACTCTGGAGCTATACCTCTCCCTCTAGTTTGTTACCCTGTCCTTCGTTTTGACCCGTTCGACGTGTGATTTAAACTACTTGTAATTATGTGTGTTGTAGTGTTTACTTGGGGGCGTTTCTCATTTTTTTTCAGTTTTTAACCTATTGTTGTAAAGTTATTTTAAGCTTATAAGAAGTTCAAAGATAAAATGTTGAAATGTTTCTCAAAATTGACATATAATGAGTAAATAAGTATTTGAAGCGTTTAATAAATTTAATACTTGCTTTTATTTTTTTAACTTAAAAGTTAAAGATAATTTATGAGAAAGATTCTAAAACAATTCTTATAAGTTTGTAAGTAGGATTTAAGGAATGAGAAACATCCTGTAAAAAACCTAGCTTATTTTTTGCAAGTAAAAAAAATATCCATGTGAAGTGTTTATAAACCCAAAATAAATTTTGTGAATATATTCATGTACCACTGTGTTGACAATGTTGGATAAATTTCTTTATCAATAAATCTCAGCGCAAAATTCCCCCCGATAATGACATCACACATGACCAAATTGAATATCTTGTTTAAGTTTCTACCATCTAATTGGAAGTATTTTTCGGTTCGACTACCAGCTTCTTAGCTCAATCTTTGTTCTTATAGCTCCACTTTGTCTTTCAACATATCAAATGTCATATGGATTTGTTTGAAAAGATAGATTAATGGACTTCATGAAGTAACAAAAAAATGTTTGTAGGAAACTGGTAAGTAATACAGACAACAAAGTTTTATTAAAATGAAAATCAAAGCACGGCGCAACTGACAACATCTCAAATTTTCCAATTCTAGAACCAACAGAAACTCGAAAATTAAATCGATCAAAATCACAGCAGCAATAAACAAATTTAAAGATAAATGTTACAGCTAAATTTATCGGTAGGGTTAGAGTAGCAACTCTGCAATCTGAATGGCGTTAAGTGCAGCCCCCTTTCGAATTTGATCCCCGCATACAAAGATGTCCAACCTGATTCGAAAAGGAATTAAAAGATTTTTTTGTTTATTCAAAAGGGTATTAAATTATGCATTATTATAATAGCGGGTGTTACCCATGATTCCCGTCTTGCGACACATCGCGGCGGATTCTACCAACTGCAACATCGTCTTTGTTCGATACCTCCAATGGGGTAGGGAAGCGGTTGGATGCTCGGTCATCGATAACTACCACACCAGGGGCATTTTTGAGAATTTCCCGCGCTTTTTCCTAGTCACAGAGAAAAAAAAGAAAAGCTAGTGTAAATAAAAAAAAATGATGTCCTAATACCAGTAAGTAGGTAAGGACAATTTATTATGTCCATGCTTGAAAGAAAATAGTGAATTTATCGATAATCAGATTCTTGTTCTAAGCGAAGTTACATGCAGTTCAAAGTTGAACTATAATAAATTCGAAGAAATTTTACGGAGCAGAGGTGAGATAGAAAAGACATTGCAAGCCGTACATCGTCTGTAAGAGAAATTTGAACTAGAAAAAGAAAAAGAAAAATCCTTAAACTTGCTTTCAAAATCCTTAAGGCCCTATTCTTTTCAACTTCTGAAAGCTGAACTGAACTTAACTTAACTGAATTTAGTGTAAATTTATAACTACACATAGCTGAACTTAACTGGACTTAATTGAATCGTAATTAAAGAGAATGGGGCCTAAAAGTGCACGCTTTGAAAAATAAAGCGCACAAAGTTAGATTTTTATGATTTTTGGATATTGATTACTTTGTTATTTTTGTTGTGGACTATTATGAAATGTAATATTTTTGATATTTATTAGTTTTAAGTGGCTATATGCTTATATTTTATAAATTTTCTAAACCTATAATATTTAAATTGAATTCATAATAGTGCGCTTTTTCATTCCTAAGCGATCGCTTTTTTTTGCGCTTCTTGTAAAAGCGAGAAGCGAGACCGTAGCGATCTCGACTACTACGGGAGTAAAGGCTCAAATAAATTTATATTAAACTATTAGAGTCAGAAGACAACAAACACGAATTGAAACTAGGATAACATAACAATGAATCAATGATAAAAGGAATAAAAAAATGTCTGAGAAATCAACCAATTCACAACAAAATGCCATTATTTACTGAATAAGCAAAAAAGATGAATACGTTACCTCATCAAGTGGCTTCTCAAATTGAAGATTAACACTTTCAGCATGAGCGCGCATAACTGGAACTCGTATACAAGTAGCCGTGACTTTAACATTCATGTCATTCTGAAATATGAAGCAAATTAGACACAATCATCAGAACACTCATAGTCGTCGAATCGAGAATCGAAACCCAGTTTTATGAGTCGCGAATCGAATCGTACATTCGGATCAATTCTTAAAACATATAAAATAAAATATTTAGCATGTTCAACTTAAATTAATACTAAATGCTAGTCAATACATACAGTATTAATATAAAAAACAAATCATATCAACTAAGCAAGTAATTAAGGGTGTATTTGGAAAGGTGCATTTTGAAAAAATTCAATTCATTTGAATTCACTTTATCAAATTCCTTTGTTTGGAACCAGGGGTGTGTTTGGAAAGATGCATTTTGAAAAAATTCAATTCATTTGAATTCACTTTATCAAATTCCTTTGTTTGGAGGTGTGTTTGGAAATGTGCATTTTGAAAAAATTCAATTCATTTGAATTCACTTCATCAATTCTTTTGTGTGGAACCAAACAAATATTGATAGAATTCAAATCATGCAAGATTTGAATTCTTGTGAATGCATTGATTTGAAATCTTGCAAAAAATTGTAAGATTTCAAAGAAATTCATTTAAATTATGCCTATGACTATTATTTTCACCATTTTAGCTTCTCATATACGTTTAGTTGAAGAAGTTAAAATACTTATATAAATTATTTTGAAAAAATGTTAAATTTATTGGTTAACAATCAATTCAATTCTTTTATATAAAATGAAGTTTCCAAACAAAGGAATTTGTTTCTGAAACCAATTCAATTGAATTCTCTTGAATGAATTCGATTCAATTATATTCTTTTTCGTACGAGATTTGTTTCCAAACAC
>CATIWQ010379857.1:0-11055 GCA_949673415.1 Euphorbia schlechtendalii
GGTGGCTTTAAGCTAAAACTATATAATTTATACTAATTCCTGTTGCATTGAAATTATATCGAAACTTACTTGGAATGTTGCTTTGAATGTTACTCATCACTCATCCTTGCCAAATGCTAAATGTTGTGCCAAAAGCTCTCACACTCTCAATGTGCGCTCAAACTCGAAACAAAAATTTTGTTTGAAATTTGCACTAACATCAAACTTGTAATACCTAACACTCACAATGACCTTGAAACATATGTTAGTATAGTATAGGTATGGATAATATATAAATCACAAAAAATTAAGAAGATTTTCATTCTTCAATTTTTGATTTTATTTAATTTTTTTGGATTTTTGAGATTTTTTTACAAATGCCCCCCCACACTAAAGAACACAATGTCCTCATTGTGAGAGATTTTAATAAAATAACAACTAACTAGTCTAAAAATTTGAAAAAGAAAAGTAAAGAAAAGAGTAAACCCATTTTTATTGAGAAGGAGAATCCGGGGCCCATGTTGCGATCTCGAAGGCCTATCACGATCGTGATTTCCTTCAAAACAGGAACAAAAGGTTTTGTTGTATAACTTCACGAGCGCGATCTATAGTCATGATTGTGACCTTCTTTAATCCTTCTATTTCTTCAATTTTTAGACTTAGTATTGTACTCTCCCATTATATGTTCTTTATAACGCACTTACCTTCCCCAGCAATGGCGCCAAAAACTTGTTCGCAAGGTTTTTAGCTATACTTGTTCCGAAAGGCTTATCATCGATAACGGTGCTAAAAATCTTATTCCCTACTTTTCTACGAATAAAATAAAAGTTTTAAATATAAACAGGTGTTGTCAGTACCAATTATCAAATAGAAAAATGATGATCACTGCAAGTATACAGCTACGATGTAGTTTTAAAAGATATCGATCCCACAGGGAAGGAATTCAGTTCTAAGGACCAACTAGAGTTACGGAACAAAAGAAATAAGATAAATTATAAGGTTGGATGATAGACTAATGAATAGACAGATGCATGAACAGATAAGAGAATATGTAAACTAGATAGATATTCCCTAAGAACAAGTATAGTAGAGAAAAACATGCAAAGTAATCAAAGCTATTTTAAACACTAGATAACTTCAAAAAACTCGGTTCTAGACGTCCAAATATTCAATAATTCACCACAGTGCAACACATGAAATAACTTTTCTAAATCTAGGGTAAACGAATTATGACACTTATAAGAACTTGGATAACAATAATACTATGCTTAGTACGGGTCACTCTCACATAGCCATCTTTAGCAAGTTACCACTCCAAAAATGTTGGCTCACTAAAAAACGTTATAATCACAGATCCAGTGACTAACACAATCTTGTTAACCCCGAAATCACTCTTAAAGTTAACTTGAAAGCATATAACTTGATTAATAAAAATGACGCAAGACGAAATACTCGTTATGACACATAGACATATCATAAACTTCAAAATAGAAAGTATAAGTAGAAAACAAAGTAAAGTTGTAAGGTATGCAAGTGAAAGCTAAAGCTGATCAAACCATATCCACTCTTTAATGGGAGTCGTCCGCTCCCGCAATTCCTGCATCTACTTTGAATTCGGTCTCGACTCTTACAAAACCTTCTCTAGGATACTATTCTTTGTTAATATCAAACAAATGATTGTTGAAGAACAGAAACTTTTATTGATAAGTGCTTTGCAATTACACTCATACAACAATCGCTCGAATATGTGGAGAAATCCAGTGATCGAAACAAGAATAGAATCACTTATACATTTTTCTCACTAACACTTTTAATTAGCAAAATCTATATAATTTTCACTCTCTATCACGTTATGCACTGCTATGCATTACCCACCATATGTCATGCCCATGAAATTGGTTGGTTTGGGACTCTATTAATAGATTGCAAAGGGTTGCGTCTATCCAAACGAAGAGTCGTGTCCATTGGCGAAGAGTTATATCACTTCAATGTGATTGGATGCAAAGTTTTATCCTCATCTTCAATGGATAGACACCTTTTCATGATTGGATTACTTCCAAAATTTGTCTTTTCGTCTGATAGTTGATGGCGATTGATCATTTTTATCCGGCAGTTGGTAGTTGAGAAGGGTTGACTTAAAATCATCACAAGTTGTGAGCGTGATATACATGTCGCGATCATGACTATTGGTTGGTAACTTTCTACTTGTGAAGAATGACAAGTCACGACCGCGAATGGGTGTCACGATTGTGACATGTGTTTTTCTTCATGTTTCTTCTTTGCAACTTTACCAATCTTTGACAGCTTCGATCCTAAGCCAATTATTTGTGTTTCGTGCATCTTTTTACACCTTTTTTCACTCTTTTTACATAGAATTCCATCTTTGATCATTTTAATCCGAAGATTCACCTAGTTTCTGCACTTACATAAAAAAAACAACTACATACCACGTGAAATCTTTTATATGAAGCATAAAATGACTTTAAACCATATCATTTTATGAGTAAAAATATAATGATAATAAGTGTAATTATACACTTATATATAAGCACTTAGGGTAGTCTCCATTTCCCCAAAAGAGGCTTCTTCAGTCACCACTTGCAAGGCAACATTAAAATCATTCATTGACAACCACTTCTTCCTTCCCATCATTCTGAAAAAGAATTTTGGATAATCATTGTTCTTCACTGAGTTATCAAGTTTGAAGGTTGTGTGGAACTCAAGTGTGAGAGCTGGGATCCTTCAGTGCAGTGAAAGACATCATCTTGGTAGATTCGAGTAGTATATTAACTTCGTTTATAATGTTCACATTTATAAGAGCAGCCCAATCAAAACTGCGAGATCCCTAGAAAGGTAGTTGACTTAGTGCTTCAAATCGAGTGGTATCAGCCTCATCGGTGAAAACAGTACAGCGTTTGACCTTCCTCTCTTACGTAAATAAATTTTCATCGCTACCCACTAACTAATACATGGACATAAATAAATTTTCTCTCTATAACCAAGACATTACTTGAAAAATTCAAGATGCCCTACATAGCACCATTTTATGGCACTAATTCACCAACTATTCATAATGAAGGCTACCTTAAAGTCATGACGAGCATGAGATGTCCTAAAGTTCATATTATGAATCTCTTCCAGAATACTCTCCATGGTTTGGCTACTAACTTGTATGTGAGCTTGCCTTCTAATGTGAATTCCAATTGGAAGACGCTTAGTTCATCATTTATTGAGAACTATGCTATCAATCTGAAAATTAAAACCATTCTTCATGATCTTAAAAGGGTAAAGCGGTGCCCGAATGAAACTTTTGAAGCCCATTACTTGAAGTGAATGGCAGTTATGGTCCTAGTGAATGGAGCTATTAATCAGAAGGCTCTTATTGTGAAACTAGGGAAAGGTTCCAACCCGCACTTTTGTGATGAAATGAAAATGATGCATTTCAAGACCTTTAGTGTGGTAGTTGAATTTGCAAAGAAAATCAGAAGTATGATGAAGAATACCGACTGCAAAAAGATGAATTCAACCAAATGATGCAAATTGATTACACGAAAGATGCTCAACTTGATCTTGAGGACCCAGAGTTTAAAACTTACTTAGATGAAGAAAACTAAGACAACCTAGAAGGAAGCGGATAGTATGGCAAGTGGCAGCAACTCGTAAACAATGGAAGCTACACAAAAATAATGGAACCCTAACCCTAGCTAGAAGACCATCAGTCTATGGAAGATAAAACAACTCCTTTATTTATCTATCTAGTATGTTTTAAGTAAATAGTGTAATTTTTAATAAAATGAATTTTGCTAATATATGTGATGTTTCTTATAATGATTCCATGCATCCAATCCAACATACATTAACATATTCAACAATCATGACACTCCAATCAAAGAAATAAATTTAGGCACAAATGAAAACCCAAATTTAATTTTATTTTGAATAATTTGACCCCTAAGCAAGAGAGAGAAGAAAGGAAAAAAAAAGAAAAATCAAAAGTCACGTGACTATTACCGGATCCTATAAAGCATGCCTATCAGATAAGTCCTCATTACTCGCAACTGGGAGAAATGAAAAACGGATTATAAAAATATCTACTCCAATCATCAGATAAACTATATAGATAGAGAGAAGAGTCACTCAAGCCATGCTTGGAAGCAATCTAGATGAATTCTGTTTTACTCATGAACTCCATTGACACATTAACCACTATCATTCTAGGGTATTAAAATTATATGGGATGTGCATCCATCCTCTTTCATTGTGCACTAATTTGTAAATTACTTCTCCAATGGGTCAAAGTTGACTCTTGTACCAAGGTGAAAACCAAAAAGATATCATGGTTCATAAAGGAGCACTTATTTTACAAGATTCAACATGTCGCATTATAATATCTCCAACAATGAAATACAATCAAAAGAAGAGACAATAGATCTAATGGAAAGTATGATAAGAGGTAACATTGCTCTTCACCTTTCAAACCATAACCAATTGGGGCATTGGAAACATTAAAGAAGATCAATCCAAGATGGTAGTCACATATAAAGATGGAGCATATCATTTACCTCATTTTATGAAGTTTATATCAAAAATCCAATAGGACATACACCATTCTCGTTGATTTACGAAACAAAAATTATCTTACCAACTAAGATCAAATCTAGATCATCAAGAATAACAATGAAAGTGAAGCTACCAAAAAAATAGGTAGATAATGGCTAAATATGAAGAACATCCTCAGCCATTTGTAGATGCAACAAGAATGACCTGAGCATACAAATAAAGGGTGAATCAACAAAGTCAAAACCAGGAAAGTAATGCATAGTGATGTTAGGGGAAAATTCCATCCAAATAGAGAATGGTCATGCATGGCAAAACCTGACTCTCAGTAAAGGAGTTATGCAAATTATCAAAGTAAACAAGTTAATGGACCACTCCACCCAGAACATGGTCAGACAATACCACATAAAAAAAGAGAACATAAAAAATATATCTGCTAAAAGCATCTTTTAGGGAAAATAAAGACAAAAAGAAAGAGTGAAGCCTACTGGTAAAACCTGAAAAAGGACTATTGATGACATGTTAAAGTTCTTGGAAATGAATACCAAAATTTTATCTTTAAAAATATTTTTTCATTTGTTAGACATGTTATTTTGTTGAAATAATAAACGTACACGCTTAATGAATCATGTAATGTTATGAGAAAGATTCATCCTAGCATTTTTGTGAATGATAGTTCATGCATAAAAAATAAACAAAAAAGGAAAATAAAAAAAATAAATAGTCTATTGTGCTTTGGTTCAAGAAAAAATTAAGGCATAACCTTTGGATGCACGATTCTTTCATTAAAATGACCAGTTAGATGACAATGACAAGAAATCCTTGCAAAAATCTTCCATCTCAGATAGATAAACTCCATGAGAAGCAACTCATGTAAAAATCATTAAAAAACCTTCACAAATAAGTAGTCCAATTCATCAATAGCAGTGTACAAACCTCACATCAAAATAATAAGAAGCTTTCCTTCTAATAATTCATTACATGTAGTTGTACTAAATTATGGGAACTGCTAATGCATGCCACACTGTGTACATGACCGACTAAGAGAATAAAAGCTCATCTTTGCCAATCCAAACAACTACTCATGTACCATTAGGGGTAGATTTACCATACTCAAAACTCAGTAATGTTCTAAATTCAAAAGTTTTGCAACTCGGGAATTCATCATAGATAAGAAGGACTTGAAGGCCTATGTTGTTCAAACAGACAGAGGAAAGTACATAACCAATCCAACAATCAGAATATTTAAAATTGCATACAAGTACAGTAAAAGGTAAAGTTATGGAGCATAAGTCTAGGATTCTCAATTAAAGACATCATCTTCATCCTCACATCGATGAGATTGATAAAAGCTGAATGGAACGAGTATAACCATTCTGTAGCTACCAGATTTTATTATGCAATCTTAAATCATATTGCATAAGCATCACACATCATGCATTATGCATTACATGCATTTCATTTTTTTACAGGTACAAGCAACTCACTACCATGCGAGAGTCCTGAGTCACCCACAAACAAGAATAAAGAAGTAAAACTTTAACTTCAAAATCAATCACAATAGGCTACAGTCAAAATACAACACAAAAGCAAAGATATGATGCATAAGCAGCTTTCATTCTACCCAAGATCAATCTAATACAAGGGGAATCCATGAAGATTCTTAAATATAAAATATACCCTTAGTCAAAACATGATCTCTGAAATCAACCAATAACTAATTTTTAGCTTGCAGAAAATTTTTTGGCCGAAGAGTTAGAAAATAGCATGATGATGCGAGACATATTTGACAATTCTTCAACCAAGATGAGAAGAATTTATCACCACATTTGATAGTCTTCCTTCTAGATGAGAAGAACCAATCAACACATTCGACAATCTTCTTCCAAAATAAAAAGAATCAATCACCACAATTGGCAATCTTCCTCCAAGATGAGAAGAATCAATAGTAAAAATTAACAATCTTCCTCCCAGATGAGAAGAACTCAAGATTAGAAAATTAATCAACAATTTCGACAATAAGAATACTTATTACTGCATCTGATAATCTTCCTCCAAGATGAGAAGAATCAACCACAACAACCAGTAGTCCCCCTCCCAGATGACAGAGCTGATCAATAATTTTAACAATCTTAGTCTAGTATGAGAAGAATTTATCAAATCCAAATGAGAATACTTTATCAACACATATTCAATGTTCTTCCTCCAATATATGAAGGATCGATCACCTTCCTCCCAAATGAGAAAAATATATCACCGTGGCAGAAGGTGCCTCCTTGCTAATAGAAAAGTGATCACCGCTAGCTAACAGTGCTAGTGTCCCTGATGAGAAAAATTGATCACCATTGGCTGATAATACTAGACTCCATGATGAGAAAAAAAATAATCATTGTTGGATGACAATGTCAGGCTCCCCGATGAGAAAAACTAATCACCATTGGCTGATAATGCAAGACTCCTTGTTGAGAAAAGCTGATCATCGTTGGCATTTAGTGTCAAACTCCATGATGAGAAAAATTGAACATAATTGGTAGATAGTGCCAAACTCCACGATGAGGAAACTGGCCAAGGTTGGCTTATAGTACCAGATTAAAAGATGAGATAACTAATCAACATGGTTGACAATGCCAGACTTTTTGAGGAGAAAACTGATAAACAACGTCGACAACGCCATCGACAAATGCCACTTCTAGTATAATATCTCCAGTACAACAATCCAAACGGAGGACCGATAATAAGAGCATGTATAACTTTTTACTCATCTTCTATATCATACAAACCTCGTTTTAAAATGAGTGGACCAAAAGTTTTCTTGATTTACACACAATCATGTATTTTAATTCTTAAATATTTTGAAAAAATATTAACATATAATTTCCAAAAATTATATTGTTCGACTCTTCACCAATTCAAAATATTTTAGATTCTTTTCAGATAAAATTGAAAATTTTATTTTCTCGTTAACATTTTAATCGAAGGGGAAAAATATTTTGTTTTAAATTAAATCGATTAAAATGTTAACTCATGCGTATCACTTACACTGTTTTTGTTAGTTTCGCATAAGAACAAATTTCTATAACAAAATTTTTGTATGTGAGGGGCAAACGGTTAACACGATCCGCTCAGCCTGATGATAATTAATGTCTATTTCGGTGAAAGGATTAGATGAGAGTGAAATGGCATTTAATTGTCTCTCGACACATTCATAACTTCAAATTCCAAAGTTCCTCTTTTCTTAATACTTCAAATTCTATGTTTGATTTGTCAAAATAGTTAAGTCAAGCAGTTAAAAGTCTTGAAAAATCATAAAATACCAATTTGGGAGCTTAAACGACTGAATTTAGCCAAAAATAAGGAGGGTCTAGAGGCTAAAACCCACTATCTTTGATAGTTGCGCTCATTCTGCTAGAATAAGGTGAACTGGTCAACCCTGGCACTTGCCCAATTACCACCCAGGTAAATGAGCACACGTCCAATTACCACCCTAAGCCTAAAATCGGGATATTCTAAGATTTCATAAAAGTCAATCAAAATATTTTTCTATTTTTCTAACAGAATTCTAACAAGAGTCTAATGGATAAAAGTTTTAGAAAAAATATATCATAATAGATGCCGTTTAAAAGATAAAAAAAGTGACGATAAAAACTAGTGGTTGTCATCTAAAGCGGCACGATGGTAAGATAAATGGATAAAAAACATGTAAAAAACGTGAGATTGTTTTCCTAGTCAAGGGAGTTGTTTATTTGTGAATATTATTGAATATTAAATGAATATATAAAACTATTATGGATACCTGTATAATTTAGGTAAACAACCCTATTATGATAATGTAGACAAGAGTTTTGTCCCATGAGTCTGGATGGGCCTTGACCGTAGTACATCAACGGCCCACATTCACTCGTCCCGATTTCGGATAGGGTTTTTTCTTCACAAATGTAGGAATATGAATAAATAATTGAAGCAAATTATTACTAATCGTAAGAATCTCTAACTATTTAGATTTAATTGTAATTCTATGTTACATTATTAACAAGAACCTTATCTCTCTTAATTAGTTTGAATTTCTTAACTTAAAACGATCATATCTCTCAAACGTTAATTTTTTCGAAACGATTCTTTAGAATATTACGTTCGTTGAATTTTTATCTTTAAAACAAGGTCCAACTCAGTATACTTTCGATAAAAAAATTGGTATAATTTATATTAAACGAGTTTGTGTTTTGGTATAATTTCATTATACCAAATTTCTTCATACCTGATTTTTTCAAGGTGATTTAATGCGAATTATACGAGTTTGCGATTTAGTATGATGTTCGTTATACCAGATTTTTGGTATAAAGAAATCTGATATAATGAACATTATACCAAAATGCAACTCGTATAATATGAATTATAACAATTTTTGTCGAAAGTATATCGAGTTGAATTTTGTTTTAAAGATAAAAATGAAACAAATAAAATATTCTAAAGAATCGTTTCGAAAAAATTAACGGTTTGAGAGAATGTTGTCATTTTACGTTAAGATATACAAACTAATTAAGAGTGAAAGTTGTTATTAGTAGAATTATACTTCACGTACAAGTTCAAATAAGAAATATAATAAGATAAAATTACTAATATATATTATTTAGGATAAAATTACAATTAAATTTAATTTGTTAGCATTCCTTACAATTCCCCTCTCGGATTTGAATTGGTGAAATTGTTGATGTTTTCGGTTTATAATTTTTTTTTTTTGTAAGAGTTTTCAGTTTATAAATAAATATATGTAATAAATTGAATTTATCCTATCCAAATTGGTTTTTATGCACCACCAAATTCTACTTGTCCACACAAATCAAAATACACAGATAGAAAACATTATATGTATTAAACATCTCCTTCTGCGGGAGTTAATTAATTTGAATTGATTTTTAGATTTCTATAGTTTGTGCTAATTAAAGAAGGAATTACGATAATAATTTTCGACTGAATATTTATTTTTATGAACATGTTTGAATAACATAAAACATCCATCCAGTTACATGATTTATTGACATAAATGCAAACAAACTTAGTCTTTATATTGTTTTAAAATATAGAAAAAGGGGTGAAATTAATATATAATGTCACATTACACTAATTTTTGAAAAATACATGCATGATACATATGTGTGATCCATATGTTAGATCTCATCCAGTTATTTCAATTAAAACATTAACTAATTTTCCATAAAATTAAACAAACCATAACCTTAATTACTCAGAAGTGGTACCTCCAAAACCAGTGTTCTTTGGGCCCATTTGAACATTGGAAAAGCACATAATCAAACAACATTTATTCTTTGGATCACCAAATGCTTTTTCCTTAATCTCTTCTTCTGACTCCAGTTCTATATTAGAACAACATAACAGATAATTACCTCTTCTCTTATTCTTCTTCTCCTTGTTCTTTTTGCAACTCTTCTCAGCAGTTGGAAATATGTTGGTTTTTCCTGGATTGATGAGCGGGAAACCGACTTTCGACACTGGCAACCCAACTTTATGATAACCTTTTGCTGCCTCAGATGCATCCATAAATAAATTAATGCTTATGCTTCAAAACTGACTTATAATTACAACCAAATAATAGTCAGCTTATATAGCACTATAACTTGGTTGCTAAGGAGATAACATTTATTAAAGTTGAATAAAATTAAGGATTTGACATTCACGAAAACTACAGTAATATCCATATAAAATACTTCTTGTTCAAGAAGTAAAGCTAAATTATTTACTTGTTTAGCCTGACATATGGAAGAAATGTAGCTTTATTTGTCATTATAATATAGAGAATCCAAATTGATTACTCTTGGAGATAACCTAACAATGACATAATTGGCCTTTAATACATCTAGTTAATATTGATTTGACAATTCTTGGTTAAGGGATCCTAACCAAACATGTGGATAGTGGCAAAAGTGTGAGGATGGACTATGTTAGATATTTCTGGGGTGTTTCTTCAAATTTATGGTTTGTGACTTATAACTTAAAAGTGTTTTTTTAACTTTTAAGGAGTTTAAAAATAAGTAGTAAGTGTTTCCGTAAAATGATTTTTAAGTCATTAAAAGTTTCTCAAAATTGAATTTTAAATCACTTTTAAGTTGTTGAATGTTGAAAAGACTATAAATTATATGTTTTATAAAAGTATTGAATATAATATAGGGGTAATATTGTAATTTGTTTTATCAAAAAGTAGATTTGAAAAAAAGTCACTTTTAAAAAGTAAGTATTATCTACTTCTTACTTTTTACTTAAAATAACTTTTTTTAAGTTGAAAAAAGTTTAGAGAAACACTAAACTAACTAACTTTTAATTTAAAATTCTACTTTTAAGTAAATTTGACTAACTTTTAAGTTCAGAGAAACACCCTTTAAATTGAATTGCTTAAGGATGATTAAAAATATGAATGCATGGCTTGCGCCTCGTGGTAGGCACGTGTAGGTGTCGGAGGGTGAATTATAGTTAAAATACTTCTAAAATTTTTAATCACTTATTCTT
>CATIWQ010379860.1:0-14714 GCA_949673415.1 Euphorbia schlechtendalii
GGTTTTCTGTAGATGTAATTTAATGTGATCCAATAAGAAATAAGCAACTTATCCCGGACCCGAATCTCTGTATCTTGGTGGGCCGTCCCCTGGACGTTAAGCCTCACAGGACTCTAATTCCTGGAAAGAGCTAATCCAGGTGGCGACTCCATACTGAGAGACGGCGGATTCGGGTTCGAACCGATCTTAAACGTTTTCGCCTTTTTGTCTTTCAAACCTTCTTTTTTTTCCGGGTCCCAGACCCGGTGCTTTCTTCCCTCTTCTGTTTTCAAAACACCCTAGTGGACCGCGCCTATGAACCTCCAGGCGCTCTCGGGCCACCGCTCCGTGTCGCCCGCTCACAATATGTCTATGTTTCATAATGCATATTTCATGTTAAGTCTTTTATGTTAATCAAGTTATATGCGTTGGAGTTAATTTTAAGAGTAGTTTCTGGGTTAACAATGTCGTGTATAATCACTAGATCTATAATATAATGCTGTTTAGTGAGCTAACATTTTTGGAATGGTAACTTGCTAAGTGTGGCTATGTGAGAGTGACCCGTACTAAACATAGTATTGATGTTGTCTAGGTTTATATAATCATCTTAATTTGTTTGCGCTAGGCTTAGAAAAGTCATTTCATGTGTTGCTCTACGGCGAATAATTTAAGATCTGAGTATTTAGAGCCGAGTCTGTTAGATTAGTTTAGTTAATTGTAACACATTTATTGAACTTGCATGCTTTCTCTACTATCCTTATTTTGTAGGGAAAATCTATATATTTAGATTCTCTTCATACCTATATTTACTCTTTCTTCATTCTAGCCCTCCTACCCAAAAATATCAAATTTATTTTATTTTCTTTATTTTATCTTCCTCGTTGATCTTTAGAACTAGTCCTTCCCTGTGGGATCGATATCTTTTAAAACTACATCGCAATTGTATACTTGCAGTTATTATCATTTTTCTATTTAGATAAGGGGTATTGACAACACCTATATTTTACGTGAATAAGTTTTTGGCATCGTTGGTATATAGCCGAATCTTGCAAATAAACTATTAAACTTATTAGTAGAAAAGTGGCGAACAAGCCACCTCTACCCCCGTAGGTAGATGAAGACATGCTAGATATAGACCCTTTAGTGAATCGGTTGAAAGGGACTCAAGCAAAATACAGTATATGAAGGCTGCTTGAGATAACCTATAAGCATAGGATGGGCTTGGTTAAGAGGTTAATGGAAATGCCTGCCACACCTACAACCTCGGTAATGGAGATGTGCGCCGCCATTGGAGAAGGAATTGCTCCCCCCCAAATGCCATCTATAACTTTTGATCAGTTAGAGCTATGGCAGGAGCTAGGTTTGCACAATTAGGCCCTATTTATCGGAGTTCGAATTTTTGATTGGGCAATACCATGTGGAAGGGAGGATATGCTGGCCAAATCAGACACAGTGATCTGAACCTATGATGATTCAAAGAGGGGAGTAGTAGGCACTTTTGAAGCAGAGGTCATTGTAGGAGGAGTGCCCTTTAATGTGAAATTCACTATGCTGGACATCCTAGTAACTTACTCGCTACTCCAAGGCAGGTTATGGATCCATGTGATAGGGGCGGTCCCCTCCACTCTACATCAGAAAATAAAGCTTATCCATAAGGGGAGGTCGATAATGATCGAGGGAGATGAGTAATCAATGATGGCGGCAACCGCATTTGAGGAAAGAACAATGCAAGGGCTAAGGGTAGCAATGGCTACTGAAGTAAAGAAGAAGGGGCGCAGAACTCCAAAGGGGTATCACTTTTTCCCCGGAAGGCTAAAAGCTTAGATGAAGAAGTAGTGTTTCATCCTTGGAAAAGGCCTGGGAAAACATCATTAGGGGATCATCAGAGCCATCGATCCCATTCTAAGCACGCTTGGATTGGGTTTGGGTTTCATCCCAAGCATGAAAATGTACAAGCATAAGTGACCCATGTTTTAACATGGTTAGCATTTGCGATCAAAAGGTAATAGGGCCTATCTAGGAGAGCCAAAACCAACAATCCTGAACGGGGAACAGGTTAAAGGACTTGAGATATTCAATGATGTGTTTGACTTCATGACCGGCAAGCTGATTGAATACCTATTGAACCTAAACTGGAAGAGGAATTGACCTTGGGGATAACCTTGATCGAGGAATCTGAAAAAGGCGGAGCATTGGAAGATGCGGTAGTAGCACTCACAAAGGCTGTTAACGAATTAATGAAGAAGGGCACTGCACGAGACCAAGATATACCAGGCGTTGTCAAACTCCTCACCGAAAAACTGGTACAGACCACCCTCAAAGGTGAACCAACTCTTGACACACCTACTGCAACAAATGAAGGCCCTCCACATGTGGAGGAGGAAATTGATGATGTAATAATGAATATTTCTGATGTTTTTGACAATTTTGCCTACGAGGCTCATTCAATGAAGTACAATGATTTTGCTTACTTGTTTGATATTCTGCCTGACGGCACCACACATTCATATACTCATATACATAACATTGTTAACATTCATGATGCATCATTAAATGAAATTAACTTGGTATAAATGAGTCACAAAAAATGGTGACGATTTCCAATGATTTGACTCCTGAAGAAAAAAGAGAGATCACGAATGTACTTAAACTTCACGTGGTAGCGTTTGCTTGGTCATACGAAGACATGCCCGGAGTGGACAGGTAAATAGCAGAGCATCACATCCCAACTAACCCCTGGATCAAGCCAGTAAAACAAAAACTGTGTCGCTTAATACCAGAATGGGAAGAAAAGGTCAAGGTTGAACTAGCAAAACAAATTGAAGCCAAATTCTTAGAAGTGGTTTAATACCCGACGTGGCTAGCCAATTTTGTCCTAGTAGCAAAGAAGGATGGCAAGGTCAGAGTTTGTGTGGATTTCAGGGATCTAAATAAGGCCTCCCCAAAGGATGATTTCCCCCTACCCCACATAGATGTACCAGTTGACAACGCGGCAAGGGCAGCTTTTTATTCCTTCATGGATGGTTTCTCAAATATAACCAGATACTAATGGCTATTACCAACAAGATTAAGATAACATTTATCACTGAATGGGATCTATACTGCTACAAGGTAATGCCGTTTGGGTTGAAGAATGTAGGCGCAACTTATTAGCGGGCCATCACGACCCTCCTTCATGATATGATCCATAAGGAGGTGGAAGTTTATGTTGATGATTTGCTTGTGAAATATAGCACTAGAGAGGGGAACCCAGCTGTCTAAGTTTATCAGAATCGAGAAGTGCAATCTACGCCTTAACCTGAAAAAGTGTGTATTTGGGGTCACATTGGGAAAACTCCTAGGGCATATAGTCAGTCAAAGAGGAATCGAAATGGATCTTGATAAATGCAAAGCCATCAAGGATATGCCCACGCCAAAAACTGAGAAAGAAGTTCAATCATTCCTGGGATCTTTACAGTATTTAAGCATATTCATCGTAAGACTCACTACCATCTACGAGCTAATCTTCAAACTACTACGAAGGAACAACTAGAGTCAGGTAGCGTTTGACAAAATCAAACCATACTTGTTAGACCCACCCATCCTCCACTCACCAGAGCCTAGAAAGCCCCTAATCTTATACCTAGCAATTGATGAATCATCGATTGGAGCCATGCTTGTGCAAGAACTCGAAGATAGAAGTGAACATGCAGTCTACTACTTGAGCAAGAAATTACTCGAGTATGACTCACGCTACACCTTAGTGGAGAAAAATCTGCACAATGATGGTTTGGTTAACAAAGAAACTGTGCCATTACTTCCAATCTTATCAAATAAAGGCCATCACGAAGATAAACCCAATGAAGTACTTTTGCCAGTCACCAACACTAGCTGGAAAACTCTCAAGATGGTTGTTGCTATTTTTTGAATTCGACATCAAATATGTGATAAAAAAAGTCATTAAGGGATGAGCAATCGCTGAATTTTTGGCAAATCAACCCTTGGACTCTGATTATGTTGAAAATCTAGAATTTCCAGGTGAGAGGCTAGAATTGATCAAGGAGGTAAGTGTAGAGTGGAATATGTTCTTCGATGGTGCAATGAACAGAAATGGAGCCAGCGTAGGTGTTGTATTAATAACACCGCAAAACAAAGTTATACCCCTTTCCAAACAATTAGAGTTCCTAATAATGAATAACGGTGCAGAATATGAGGCCTGCTTGTTTGGAGTAGAGGCACTTCGAAAGGCTCGAGTAAGAGAAGTATCAGTGGTTGGGGACTCAGCTCTAGTCATAAGACAAGTCACTAGTGGTTGGGAAATAAGAGAGGAATCACTTCGTCCTTACATTGAAGCGGTATGGAAGGTCTCCCAAAAATTTTCCAAATGCATTTTCAGACATGTACCACGGGATGAAAACTAAATGGCCGATGCACTTGCTACACTAGCATCAATGTTGGAAGGCCCTAAGACTCAATCAATCAAGCCCATAGTACTACAAACTGCCAAAGAACCCTTCTACTATCGCCTAGTGGAAACAGAGGATCAACAAGCCACTGGGAATTGGTTCTTTAACATCATCAAATTTTTACAGAATGGGGAATACCTAGAACATGCAACAAACTCCAAAAGAACTTCATTAATATGGTTAATGATCTAATTTAGATTAATAGAAGGGGACCTGTTCAAATGAATGTCAGGAGGAATGCTACTGAGATGTCTTACAGAACAAGAGCCACTGTTGATCATGAGGCGAATGCACGCACTAGATTGTGGTCCACATATGAATGGATGGCATTGGCTAAGAAAATACAACGCCAAGGGTACTATTGGATGATAATGGTCACAGACTGTGTGTTAGAAGTACGAAAATGCCATGAGTGCTAGATCTACGGGGATATCAGTCATTTACCCCCATCTTAGCTCCATAGCTTATCCACTCCTTAGCCATTCTCAGTGTGGGACATTGACATCATTGGTAAGATTCGGCCAAGCTCGACTAATGGACATCACTTCATTATAGTAGCAGTCGACTACTTTTCAAAATGGGTGGAAGCAAAATCCTACACCAACACCACCGCTAAGAAGATGGCCAAGTTCATAGAAAAGCATATATTCGCCCGACATGGTATCCCACATCATATCATGTTGGATAATGGGGTTCAATTCTAAGGAGCCACATTAGACCTAATGAAGAAATATCGAATCAAGCACCATCGATCATCGCCATATAGGCCACAAGCTAATGGGGCAGTAGAGGTAGCCAACAAGTCGATTAAGAAAATCCTAAGCAAGATGTTTGTTACCTACAAGAATTGAGCTTACAAGTTGCCATTCGTAGTATGGGGATATAGAACGAGCATCAAAACTCCCACCGATCAAACCCCTTTCTCGTTAGTATATGGGATGGAAGTAGTTTTACAAATTGAAATGGAAGTAAAGTCACTTCGAGTGGTATTAGAGGCAAGGTTAGAGGAGTCAGATTGGGAAAGGGACAGATTTGAATAGTTGAACATGATAGATGAGCAATTGCTGAAGGCACTGGGTCATTTGCAGATATACAAATAATGTATGGCTAGGGCATGCAACATTCGAGTTAGGTCTAGAAGTCAACTGCTGAAAGTAGGAGACTTGGTTCTGAAACAAATGAGACCCTCGAATGTGGACCTACAAGGAAAATTTTTCCCAAACTAGGAAGGTCCTTATGTTATAAAGAAAATCTTAAGCAAAGGAGTTGCCAAGAACATGGACAAAGACAGAAATGAGTTTGTTAATACTATCAATCAAGATAAGCTCAAACGCTACCACATGTAAAGATAAAAGAAGTAAATTCCAAAAAAAGGGGTACACCAAAAAAGAGAGAAAAACCAGTCCGTCGGATGGCATTTGGCAATGTGGGCAACAATTAGGACCATTCTTGTATAAAAGTCAGAAATTCCTAATGAGTTGAAAACCTGTGATGGGCGGCTCAAGTGAAAGTTAGGGCACTATGAGGAATAAAGGGACTGCAAGTTAAAAAACCCGTTGTAGGCTAACTGGTGGCAAGAATCGAATTTATAGGAAAACTTGTACCCTTTTTAAAGATGTTTAATGAAATGCATTATGTTTGCAAAGATGTATGTTTATGGTATGTGAATGTGTACATACTGAATATCACTAGTAAACAAAATTCCAATAAAATTCGATAATGTCAAAAGTAATCCAAAAACAAGTTAAGAAGAAAAGAAAACAAATGTCAAAAACAAATAAATCTAGGGGTGCCAATCACTCCATCGCACACGCTTCCTTGAAGTGTGAGTAAGGGGATCCAAACCATCTTCATCCCTCTCCCACTCACGTGACACCATAAAGTGCTTATTAGCATCAGGGAGAACCTTGATCTCGTCAAGTCACCTGTGATTGAACTCGTCAGTATCAGTGGTCTCCAGGGTGATATAATCCAGTATAATAACTCGAGCTCGTGCCCAAAGCCTCCGTATAGCATCAGGTGTGTCAGGATCAAAGTCATGGAAATGGGTCGAGCATAGAGATAAAGGGATCCGTTGCTGATGCTTGTATTGCCTACATAGGTGAGAAGGGGAATAGGAGGTGACGCCAAACAACCCCATCATTAAAATGCCAGAATCATGGACGTTAGTAACCACGAACGGAATATCTATCCAAGGGCTGAACTAGTAAATCTCAAAAGCTCGATACGAGCCTAGAATCACAAACCAAGCATCCTCACTCAATGAGCTATGGTCCTTTCTGGTGAAGCCTCGAGGACTGTAATGCGAAGGGAGGTACCACGTCCTCCCTAAGCGCGAATCAGCAGTCAAGCGAAGCTTCTCCAACAGCCTTACCTACATTGATTCATTTGTTTAAACAAATAATGAAAATCACAAAGGAAAGGGGTAGAAAAGAAAAATACCTCAAGTAAGGTAAAATGATCTCCTACTAAGTCTGGGTTCACTGAAGCAGTGTCTAGGTGAACCAGACTCTCAGTTAAGGCTTAAAGCCACAAGGGAAAGGCCTATGGAGAGTGGGTCAATGACCGACAGCAAAGGAAAAATGGCGATCGCTCCAACCCCACAAATAAACTCTGCCAGAAGAAGTAGAGTCACCATCGAAGGCCTCACTAGATGAATGCTCGACGTAGTCTCACACCAGCTAAGAACAGCATCAACCCGGAAGCCACCAACAGCAAGGGGAGCTGAAAAAAAGCACACACTAGACTCTAGGTTCCATAGACCCTTCAGCTTATCTTCACCCCCAAATTGGAAAGAAGGAAAGGCAAAGGAAAGTCTCCCAGGGGACACAGACGTCGATTCCTTTAGAAAAGGAAGCCCCAAGATGGCATGAAACTCTTCAACTTCAAAGTAGCATGGATGAAGGCCATATTCACAGTCCTAGAAGCAAGGTATTGAAGACTCCACAGACCAAAGCTCTTAACTCTCTGCCAATCAGGTCCCTAAACGGTGCGAAGAAAGGCCCTAAGATGCTCGTTATGAGTCGACATCAGAAAGGAAAAGAGCTAAAGGAAATCCCTCAAGACCGGTATCACCTACACATACATTAACCACATACATTAGCAATAACATTCATTCATGCATATACAAAAGCATTCACAAACAAGCAACCATATTCATAAATAAAACACTATATGTGATGACCTGGCTCGCAACGGCCAAAATCCTCTTTTCTTTCATAAACCCGAAGTTTTTAGAAAGTTCTACAAGACAGTGCTATCTAAAAAGGTTGGGTTCAAAAAAAAGAAGAAAAGAAAGCAAAAAGCTAAAAGAACACACCTAAACATACACCACCTATACACCATCTCAATCCACCAGATCTCGGGGCATCATGGTGGATATCTCGAAATCCTCGGGACCTAGCCTATTAGAAGCGCCACCCGCTGAACCAAACACAAGAGGGGGCTGGGGAGTATAACCGGCATCCCAATCTGGAGTAAGGAGAGATCCACCATCTATATCCTCGAGCAGGGAATTGAGATCAAATGTAAGAGGCTGGGGATAGCATGAGGTGGAAGCCCGCGCATCCGCTCGAGCCTGCTCTGCGATGGCATTTTGCCGTAATAACTCTTGATACTGGGCCTCTAAGCTATAATGTCGAGTCTCTAAACTTTGGTTACTAGGCTCCAAACTCTGATATTGAGCTCCCAGTTCCCGATGGCTCACCCCAAGGCCTTGATGGTTGATATCCAACGATTGGAAAGGACTGTCGAGCTCCCGGTAGCATCGCTCGGATTCATCACTCCTCGCCAACATGTCCTACAGTCATAAAACATACCACAAAAATCATGCAAACAAAGTCAAGATATGGTAATAATATTTTATCAAAGATGTCCAATAAAATATCCAGTAAAGATTATGCAAAAGGCATCAGAAGTGCCCAAAAACTACAGTAAGCTTTGTCCCTACAATTATAGAAAAAGTGAAAAAGATAAAAACATCTAAATCGAGGAAGAATCCCCCTCGTCCTCCTCCTCCTCCTCCGTGGTCATGGCAATGCAGTTGTCCTCCTCCACATCTCGGCTCCCCAATCTGCATCGGCACATACCAGAGCGAGATGAAGCCCCCTGATGCATCCTGGACCAGCTCCAACCTGACGCCATCAGATGTGCGAACCTTTGATACTAGGCCATCTACCTCTCCATGTCTTCGATCCTTAGATCTTGAGTTCGCATGTGCTCCTAAGCCCTCAAATAGTACTAATGCTCTAAAGAAATCAAGGTCTGCAACCAGAAGCATGCATCATAACATGAACACTCAAAAACGTCAACAGATAGGTAGTGGCGGATATAGCTCTCTGCGTCAGCCTGGGGAACCAAACAAAATAACGTGAAAGTTAGTAATAAAGGACCAATCAGGTTAGGAAGGAAGTAGGAAGGAATCTCACATGGGTGGTGTCCTCAGGGGGCAACGGCCACCGAGTACGGACTTTGGGGTAGCGTATGTACCTGCCGCTCCCCAACCCTCACCATCATGGAAAAGGCAGTCTCCAGATGAGTGGTGGAGTTCCCCTCCACAAAGCTAGGAATGTGGTATAACCGCTCTTAGGGGTCAGCTCGGGGTGCTCGGGTTCGCTTGCCCACGTCAGCCTATTTCAAAACAGTCAGTCTCATGCAGATATGATTAAGAGAATCAAAATTTGTGGAAATACATACCCTCAAAGTACCCACACCACCACTTCCCTGACCTCCGCTGTCATCATCGCCAATGTGACCATAACTACCACCGCCGCCACAGCGGTCCTAGCTGCTAGCTCCACCACCGAGAATCCTGCCACCGACATCATCATCACCTCCATGACCTGGACCATCACCAGGGCCATCATCACCGCCACCTCCACCTAGTTCAACCTCCTCCTCCTTGTCATCGGAGGAGGCTCTACCCATCATCTCCATCACCTTCCGGCAATGCCAATCCTTTGTATCATCGGGAGCAGAACAAGGACATAGGGGAATCAACCAACTTAGGTGTGTCAGATAAGAACCCCCGATGGAAGGAGCCGCAGCACCATTCCCCTTGATGAAGGTAACCTGATCTGCCATGGATCTAATCATCAAGTGTGGCCAGAATAAACCGGTAGGGGGATGGGGAGGCACAGGTCACTCTGCAACGGTTAAAGTCCTCTAAGACTGAACTCTCTCCCCTAAGTACCACTCGAGGGAGAGAGGGGACTCCAAGACTAGCCGATGGTCATCAACATCTGCCTAAGTAGTCACCACTGCATCTCGGTTTAGCACCAAGGTCTAAGGGTCCGAGATGATTTGCAATCGCAAAAAGAAAGCACATGTTTGTAATGAGATCATTAAAGCAAGGAAATAACAAAAGACATAGGGAATCGTTTAAATACCTGCTCCAGCGTGAGGCCACGGAGGCACTCTCGATATTTAGTCCACCACTTGCAGAGTCCTCTGATCGAATGGAACCAGATAGCAAGAAAGGGCTCATCCCGAATCACCTTGATCTTGATGATCGGGTGAGGAAGAATCTGGTACGAAAAGGCCCAGACCTGCTGTGAAATCAAGGTCAAACAAAGCCACAGAATTAATGAGAATTATGCATAAAAATCCAAAAGGTTGAACTGATTACCTGGAAGAGGAGGTGACTCACCGTACAATCTAGGCCATAGTACATCTGGCCCAAGATAGCCCTCGACCAGTTCAGGACCAGGATAGATGCCAGATCCTCCACTGTAAAGATCAACCCTTAGTTGATCTTATTGGAAGCAACAAGTAAGAAGAGCACTATCAACAGGCAGATGACAAAGGAACGTACACACTGAGCCCCCCGCTCCGTAGGTACCATGCCCATCGAACTCTAGTAAAGGCTCAGCTCTTTGTATGAGAGCCTGCCCCGTGAGCAGAGCCAAACTGAACATCTCATGCACCTGGTTAATAACCCATGGGTAGTGGAGAAGCGGTCCATGAATACCTCAAAGAGGATGGCCCCCTCGTACTATGATAGCCCAGTCATCGTCACTACATCAGAGGGCATAATAGTCAACTCCACCATAGGCTGATGGAATGTGTGAGTAGTCTCAGACCACCGCTTGACCAAGGCGGTGAGAGCGAGATGCGATAAATGTGGCATGTGCTTTGGTAAAATCTGTGCCAACGAGCCGAAACTAGAGGCAAAGATAGCCTCTCAGAGCTTTAGGTCTCCGACGGTGCGGTTCCACCAATGCCCCATGGCTCATATACTGGAAAAGTTGGTATAGGTCTGTGGCTACAAAAATAAACAAAATAAGAAGATAAATAACAAAGTCAGCTCAAAAATCCATATCCTTTTCATCATAGATGCATTTTCCTAAGTATACATGTTTTCAGAAATTGTAAATTGGGTTGAAATCGTGCACGAATTTGTTTTTCAATGATGCAGAGATTTTTTTACCTCTGTTCGTGTGATGTCGTTAACGACATTACCAATGTCGTTAACGACATTGGGTACTGTGATTTCAATCCCAAAAAATCCAAATTTTTGCATTCTAATCCCCTACATCGAGTTACAAATCATCCCAAACTATGTATAATCAACATATAAAGCCTAATCATGCATCAATTTCATCTAAATCATGCAATTTTCACAAATATAAAACTTAGGTTTTCAAATTAAAATCAAGAATAAACTTGAAATTGAGGGAGTTTCAGGTTACCTGGACTATCAAGGCATGTTCCTCGAGCCACGAGTAGAGAGTAGTGATTAGGGAATCGATCGAAAACCCGACGAATTAATCATCCCGCTCGAAATAAAATGCCTCCTCTATCGAACACCATTTGAAGTTCCAGATGTCGGGATGGGCTTGAAGAGAAGAAGAAGAGATGACCTTTAGATTGCGGGACTTGATCTTGCACAACATCTTCAAATTTGGGAGAAAGGGGGTTGTTTTTAGATGAATTGAAGAAAAGGGGAGAAAGTTAGGTTTTATTTAGAAATCTGATAGTGCGATGTCGTTAACGAAATCACTAATATCGTTAACGACATCCCCAACGTCGTTAACGACATCACCAATATCATTAACGACATTGAATTTTGGCCCAACCCAATTCTTTTATTTTCAGCCCAAATTCATTTTAACCCTTTAAAATTCATTTTACAATGTATTTTAACTATGTAAAGATCATTGAAAATGTTCAACCAACTCCCAAAATTTCATGGAAAACATTTTCAAAACTCGGTCACGCTAGCCTGAGAAATCAACATGCATTCATATTTTAATTCTTGATTGAAGGGGCAAAAATTTTTGCTTCCAGCAATCTCAATCAAGAAATTAAAACATGCATTCATAACTTGCATATTCAAAATTTTCTAACTTTTTACAGTCAACGAACTTTCTACAGTTCAAAATTCTAACTTTTTACAGTCAACGAACTTCCTATAGTTCAAAATTTTGACTTTTTAGAGTCAACGAACTTTCTACAATTCAAAATTTCCTGACTTTCTAAGGTCAATGAACTTTCTACAGTTCAAAATCTTCCGACTTTTTATAGTCAATGAACTTTCTACAATTCAAAATCTTCCAACTTTTTACAATCAAATGAACTTTCTATAGTTCAAAATCTTCCAACTTTTACAGTCAACGAACTTTCTACAGTTCAAAATCTCCTAACTTTTTATGGTCAAACGAACTTTCTACAGTTCGAAATTTTCTGACCTTTTACAATCAACTGAATTTTCTACAGTTCAAAATTTTCTGACTTTTTACAGTCAACTGAACTATCTACAGTTCAAAATTTTCTAACTTTTTACAGTCAACGAACTTTCTACAGTTCAAGATTTACAGACTTTTTACAGTCAATGAACTTTCTACAATTCACATCTTATCCCTACCTTGTTCGGTCAGCGGACTCCCTACGACCCACGTCATCAGTAGGCTTACGTCAGTCTGCACACGGGATTCTCAATCAAGAGAATGGAGACACACGGTTAAGGTTCTCTCCCCAACGGTTCCAATGGTATTAACCAACTGGAGGTCAACCCTCTAGGGGCAATCATTTCCAAACGGGCAATTCACAAGGGGCATCGAGAGACCAAACTCTGAAAGAACACAACACCAAGATGAAAGCTTTCAGCCATCATCCCCAGAAAGTGCCAACCGTGACCGGGCAGGTATTGTCTCTAAACCCCGCTGCTCTTTCAATCATGGGACCATACTTATCTCATATCAGTAGTGGTCCCACGAGGGTTAACCTATGAGCATGAGTTTTTACTCCCAACTCACGAGTTCGATGATGAAGCTGTAATATTTTCCCTTGTTAGCTTTTTACATTTTGCAGGGTCTAGAAATCGTCTGGAAATTATTCACCTTATTTCTTTGGGCTTCTTATTCCTTAATAAAGCCCAATTTAAAAAGAAAAAGCCCAATCTGGCCATTCAATATCGTTAACGACATTGCCAATGTCGTTAACGACATTACATTGACAATAGAACCAGAATTGCACTTTGTGAACTTTTTCAGCCAAAAAATCAAATTTTTACCACTTGCTCGGATTCTATCATTGAAATACAGCTGCCACACCCCACTAAAGACTTTGGATTCCTAACATTTGCATAGGGATGAGGAAATAAGTTGAAAAAAATGGAAAGAAGAAAAATCCAACTTTGACTACTTTTTAAATTGAAGGGATCTCACTTCTGAATTCCAACCATTAGATAGGGGAACACATTTTCTGTAACTTGAGTGTGTAAGTTGGTGGATAGGGCATGAACTTGGGTTATTTCGGGTCATTTAGGAAAAATTCAAGGTTTAGTTCACTTGTTTCGAAAAGAGAGGTATATTGTGAGCTTAAGTAAACTTGAGGTTTAGAACTCTTTTTAAGGGAGTTTGGATGGTTAGAATTGATTTCCCTTCATCGGGACATTATTTTATCGACTTTAACGGGTTCTTCTTCAAAATGATTTAATAATGTCATGATTTATGTTTTTAGACTTAGATTTATTTCATGTCAATATTATTATGAAGTCTGCTAGGAAACCCCCACGAAGGGAATAAAAATTATTTCCGGATAACATACCTACCTCACCTTTTATCATGCGGTCATTTTCACAAATAAAATCGACCAACATACATGTAAATAAAAATGAACCATTTTTATAACTTTAAACCATTGATGTTTCACTAAAATCAAATCGAACATACGTGCCTTATCTTGTGCTAACCTTTGTGGATGCAGGTTAGATGTATGCCTAGGAATTTATTTTTTAAAGTATTGTAAATATTTTATGGGAAATGTAATTAATAGATTAGGCGAGTGGTTGCATCCCCCTAGGTTTTGTAATTTGTAATCTTTACTTTTACGTGTATACTTTCTGCATTTATTTACTACTTTGTGAATGGATTTACTGCTTTTTCTATACTTGAATCACGCACATAAACTACAAAAAAATGACCTAAGTGCGAATATGCACAATTAAGGAAATACGGTTTTCTATAGATGTAATATATTATGATCACTTAAGAAATAAGCAACTTATCCTGAACCCGAATCTCTGCATCTTAGTGGGCTATCTCCCAAACGTTAATCCTCTTAGGACTCTAATTCCTGGAAAGAGCTAATCCAAGCGGTGACTCACACTAAGAGACTGCAGATTCGGGTTTGACCGATCTAAAAATGTTTTCATTTTCTCTCTTCCAACCTTTTATTGGGTCCCCGACCTAGTGCACCTTTTTAAAACACCCTGGTGGACCGCGCTCTCGGCTTACCACTCTGTGTTGTCCGCTCACAGGTACATTTTCTTATAGAAGAATGCCTTTTTTGTTGTGCAATACTCCAGCTACTTTTCAAAGGTGTGTTTCGGCTCTTTTTAGTAAGTATGTGGAGGATATTATGGAGGTTTTCATGGATGATTTCTCTGCATATGGAGATTCTTTTGAGAAATGTCTAAAAAATTTGGATAAAGTACTTGCTAGATATGAGGAAACTAATTTGGTATTAAATTGGGAGAAATGTCATTTTATGGTTAATGAAGGTATAGTTTTAGGTCATAAGATAGATGAGAAGGGAATTCATGTAGATATAGCAAAAACTGAGATCATTGAGTAATTACCTCCTCCCGTAAATGTTAAGGGAGTAAGATCATTTCTAAGCCATGCTAGGTTTTACAGAAGGTTTATTAACACTACAAGAAAATTACCCATTAGCGTCCGAAAATAGCGTCGACAAGAAATTCGACTCTGATAGCGACGACATTGCGTAGATTTAGAGTCGAAAATTCTCATGAGAAATACCACAAATTTTTGCTACAAATTTGCGTCC
>CATIWQ010379872.1:0-32351 GCA_949673415.1 Euphorbia schlechtendalii
ATGGATGAAATCTAACTTAACAACTTCTTGGAAGCAAGCATCAATCAAGTCAAGTTTCATCCATATATCTTCATCCATTGGATATTTATTAGCCTTATCCATATTAAATTAAATAGTATCGTCACCTATCCTTAACTTAATTTTTCCTTCTGACACATCTATCAATGCTTTGCCAGTATGCATAAAAGGTCTTCCTAAGATTAGAGGACATTTTTCATCATATGTAAAATCTAGCACAACAAAGTGTGTTGGAAAAACAAATTTATCCACTTTAACTAGTACATCTTCAATTATGCCATAAGGATGTTTAATAGACTAGTCGGCCAATTGCAAGACCATATTTGTCCTTTTAACTTCATCATCAAGCTTCAACTCTTTGAAGATCAAATAAAGGCATAAGATTTATACTAGCCCCAAGATCACATAAACATTTTAGAAAAGAAATGTTTCCAAGTTTACACGAAATTGTGAAACTTCCCGGATCTTTATGTTTAGTGGTCATTGAAGCAGTTATTATTTTGCTACAATCTTCAATTAAAGATACTTTCGATATTCCTTATAAACTACACTTACGAGATAAAAGTTCTTTAATAAACTTACCGTAATTTATAATCTGGGTAATGGCTTCAATGAACGAAAGATTGATTTCTAAACCCTTAACTTTGTTGATGAACTCAATGAATTGCTTATCCTCATTCTTCTTCTTCATTCTTTGTGGAAATGGCGGTTGAGGGGGATTAACCTTTTCGAATTTAGGTTGTTCATCCTCTTCTGCTTTATCATTTGATTTACTCGGATAATCATCTAGCACTTCAATAACATCATTAGTAAGCATACCCGAAGGATTTGGTTTGTCTAGTAATTTACCACTACAAAGGGCTATAGCATGCTAATTGTTTGTGTTTTCCTTAGGATTGTTTGTCTAGTAATTTTCCTTAGGATTGCCTTCTATGTTACTAGGTAAATGGCCTTTTCCTCTAGATGGAATAACATTTGCTAATTGACCAACTTGTATCTCCAAATTATGAATAGAAGATGATTGATTCTTAAACATTTGATCCATCTTATTTTCTAACTTTTTGTAACATTCTTCAAACTCCGATTGCTTATTACAAACTCCTTCCAGAATTTTGTCTATTTTACTTGTTAATTGCCCTATTCTACCATTACCTTGGTAATTCTTTTGTTAATTATCACCATACTTCCAATTAGAACTCCTATAATTATTTCCATTATTACTATAAGAATTCCCTTGACTTTGAACATAATTTAATTGCTCCCCTACACATGTGTTAAAGTTACACTCAAAAGCAGTGTGTCCAATTTGACCACAATTTTCACATGTCAAAGGGTTAGTCTTATTTATATGTATATTATCTATCTTATGAGATAATGTAGATATTTGTGCTTGCATAATAGAATTAGAGTCTAATTCGTTGACTTTTTTAACTGAAGTAGAAGATGTGGATGCAGCATGCAAATGAGTAGGAATATTAGTACTCACTTGTGCTCTCTCCACTACCCACATACTATTGTTACCTTATCTTCTAAAAGATCAAAGGCTTCTTAACTAGTTTTCTTCATAAGAGATCCAGTAGCCATAGTATCAATTACTCCTCTTGTTACAATGATTTATTTCATTGTAGAAAGTTTTCAGAATTACATTCTAGGGTAAACAATGATGAGGACAAACTCGTTGAAGTTCCTTATAACGTTCCCAGGCTTTGTATAAGGATTCACTATCTTTCTGGGTAAAGGGAGTGATTTCTTTAATGAGTTTTGCAGTTTTGGCTAAAGGAAAATATTTAGTTAGAAAGGCTTGGGCTAATTGATTCCAAGTGGTGATTGAATTTGGGGGCAATGAATTCAACCAAACTTTCGCTATATCACGTAGCGTAAATGGGAATAAGCAAAGTTTAATTGCTTCATCAGGGACATTAGGCCTTTTTAAAGTATCATAAACTTCTAGAAAGTTTGCAATTTGAGCATTCGAATTTTCATTGGGTAGACCATAGTATTGCACATTATTGCTTATCATTCGAAGTAATGCTAGTTGATTTCAAACTGATTTGCTGCAACTGGTGTTCTAGCAATTCCTTGATTGTTACCATTGATGGTCGAAATGACATAATCCATGGGTCTTGGTTGAGGTTGATCTTGAACTGGATCTTGAACTCGTTCATCATCTTCAGCCATCTTTTTTCTTTGTCTCTTATTTTTCTGTTTCCTTATCCTACCAAATCGCTCTATTTCTGATTCAAAAGATGCCAAACTTTCTCCAAAACTACGCATACTTGGCATGCACACACTAGAAAGAAAACTCTATGAATAAGAAAGAAAAATATGTTAATAACAAAATATAAATACTAAAAACCTAAAAACAAAATTAGAAATAAATAAGAATATATTTTTTATTTTTTATATAGATATAATTGTCCATTCTCTGGCAATTTAATCTTTAAAACGCACTTGCCTTCCCCGGCAACGGTGCCAAACACTTGATCGCAAGGTTTTGACTCTACTAATTCTGAGGGCTTATATTCTGTGATGAAGCCAAAAACCATGTTCCTCACTTCTCTACCAATAAGATAAAAGTTCAAAATATGAACAGGTCTTGTCAATACCGCTTATCAAAATAGAAAAATGGTGACCACTACAAGTATACAGTTTCAATGTAGTTTTAAAAGATATCGATCCTATAGGGAAGAAATTCGGTTCTAAAGACCAACTAGAGTTACGGATAAAACGAAAATAGGAAATTTTGATAGGAGGGTTTGGATGATAGACAGATGAATATATAGATGTATGAACAGACTAGAGAAGATGTAAAATATATAGATATTCCCTAAGAACAAGTTTAACAAAGAAAAACATGCAAAATCATCAAGAATATTTCGTACATTAAATAACTTCAACAAATACGGTTCTAAATGCCCTAATATACAATAATTCACCCATGAGATGACTTTTCTAAGTCTAGGGTAAATGAATTATGACACTTATAAGAACCTGGACAACTGTAATACTATGCTTAGTATGGGTCACTTTTACATAGCCATATTTAGCAAGTTACCATTCAAAAAATGTTGGCTCACTAAAAAGTGTTATAATCATAGATCCAGTGATTATACACAATCTTGTTAACACCAGAATCACTCTTAAAGTAAACTTGAAAGCATTTAACTTGATTAATTTAAATAACGCAAAACGAATTACTCGTTATGACACATAGACATATCATAAACTTCAAAATAGAAAGTATAAGCAGAAAACAATGTAAAGTTGTAAGGTATGAAAGTGGAAGCTAAAGTTGATCAAACCATATCCACTCTTTAATGGGAGTCATCAATTCTCACAATTCCTACGTCTACTTTGAATTCAGTCTCGACTCGTACAAAACCTCCTCTAGGATGCTATTCTTTGTTAATTTCGAATAAAAGAATATTGAAGAATGAAAACTTTTATTGATAAGTGTTTTGAAATTACACTCATACAACAAACACTTGAATTTGTGTAGAAATATAGTGATCAAAATAGGAATAGAATCACTTATACATTTTTCTCACTAAGACTTTGAACGTAGCAAAATATAGATATTTTCACTCTCTATCTATACACGCATACTATCATATATTGCCTACCATGCATGTCATCCTATGCCATGAAAATGGTTAGATTTGAACCCTATTTATAGAGTACGAAGGGTTACGTCTATCCAAATGAAGAGTCATGTCCATTGGTAAAGAGTTACATCACTTCATTTTGATTAGATGCAAAGATTCATCCTCATCCATAATTGAAAGGCACTTTTTTTTATTGGTTAACTTCCAAAGGGTGTCTTTTCGCTTGGTAATTGATGGCGGTTGATCGTTGTTATCCGGCAGTTGGTAGTTGATAAGAGATAACAAATAACCGTCACAAGTCTTCACGACCGCGAATCACATTTCACAATCGTGAACATTGGTTGGCAATTTTCTATTTATAAAGAGTGATAAGTCACGATCGTGAATAGGTGTAACGACCGTGAAATGTCGTTTCTTCGTGATTCTTCTTTGCAACTTTGCCGATCTTTGACAACTTCGATCCTAAGTCAAATCCTTGTGTTCCACACATCTTTTGTACATTTTTCACTCTTTTTCAATAGAATTCCACTTTTGTTCATTTTACTCCTAAGATTTACCTAGTTTCTTCATTTGCATCAAAAACAACTACATACCATGTGAAATCTTTTATATGAAGTATAAAATGAAACAAAACCATATCGTTTTATTATTGAAAATATCATTATAATAAGTGTAAATATACACTTATCAGTATACCACACATTGTTCAGAGTAGGTGCAGGTGGATATTGACCCAGTTTTTGGTAACAGTATCTTCAAAAATAGCTCTTGGCATGCCCTCGCGATCTCGCTCATATGGCTTGCTGCTATCTCCCCTGAAACATAGTTGGAGGGGAGCTCCCAATCTTCTTGGATGATAATGGCATGTTCATTGCTAGTTTTTCAGAGCTGAGTGCCTTGACGAGGCATATTCAAGATGCTCCCAATCAGCCTGGAGCAAATTAGGGTAGATTTTCCTCCAAACTCCATCAACAAGACATCATTGAGCCCTTTGATTTTGTAGAGGTTGGAGTAGAAAGCCCTAATCAACCCAACATTGGCTAGTCCTTCCATCTGCAGGAAGGAGTTGAAGTGATGCTGCTTAATGATCTTGTGCATGATCCTATTTCTAAGCAGTCCCTCATAATCAACATCATAAATAGGTCCAAACTCCAAATCATCAGCCCAATCCACATTTGTGAAAAGTTTCAGTCTTCCAGAGTGAGTTTCTCCATTTTTCCTTTAGCATTGATAACTATTTTAATTGATATTGTGGCTCGGAGCCTAAAGGTGGTTCTTGTGATAGCCATTTAAGAGTAAAGTGAAGGAATTTGAGAGAAAAGAAATTAAGGTTCGAATGCTTCTGAATTAATTTGAATTCGTAAAAGTAAGTAACCTTCTCTCTTCAACTCTTCAACTTTTATAGATAAGAAACTTTTCTTGGGGGTGTGTAGCGCTTCCTTAGCTCAAGATGAGAATCAACATCGAGATTAACATTTGATTAACTACCTTAGTAAAATAGTGAGTTTTGAAGAAAATGTTTCCACTTTAAATGCACATCTTTTTGAAATCATAGAATTTGATTTTAACCGTGAAATTATTACACAAATTGTTACTTTGAAAAATAAACGGTGTAATCCACGTGTCTTCTCCTAGTTAAAATAAGGTTTGATCTTCAACACTTAGTCAAATTTTTGAAATTTTCATTCTTCTTCTTCTTCAACGTGGATTAGCCATACAAATTAACTACCTCAGAGTATTGAATTACTCTTTTGGAAATGGTTTACTGAAAATGTCAATGCGCTGTTCCTCAGAAGGAACATACTCCAGCTTGACATCTCCTCTTAGCACATGATCTCTAATGAAGTGATGTCTGATGTTGACATGATTCATCCTGCCTTGCTTAACTAGATTTTTAGATAGGTCAATTACACTCTTGTTGTTATACATAACTTTGAGGCAATTTGACTTTATACCATAATCTTACAGTTGCTGCTTAATCCATAGCAGTTGTGCTAGGCAACTTCCTGCAGTCATGTACTCAGCTTCAATTATACTCAACATAATAGAAGTTTGCTTCTTGTTGTACCGTGAGACAAGACACACTCCAAGGAAATGACATCCTCTTGTTATACTCTTCTTGTCGAGATTGTCTCTTCCATAATCAGCATATGTTAATCACCTTGGAGTGAAATTAGTGTTATTTGGATACCACAAAACTCCTTCAATAGAGCCTTGCAAGTACTTGAAAATTCTCTTCACAGTTGCTCAATGAGATTCTTTAGGATCAGCATGATAACGAGCATAGTAGCACATAATACACTATATTTCTGGCCTACTAGCTATAAGATACAGAAGAGAACCAATGATTCCTCTGTAGAACATACTGTCTACAGGTTTTACAGCTTCATCTTTACTTAAGATGGTATCAGTGGCCATAGGAGTGGACATTGGCTTTGAATGTTCCATGTCAAACTTCTTCAAGACTTCATTTGCGTACTTTGCTTGATTGATGAAAATTCCATCATCAATCTCCTTAATTTGAAGACCAAGGAAAAAGTTGAGCTCTCCCATCATAGACATTTCAATCTCACTTTTCATTTACTTGCTGAACTCCTTGCATAGCTTCTCATTAGTTGCTCCAAAGATAATATCATCAACATATATTTGGACCAGCAACACATCTTCTTTCCTTCTCTTGATAAATAGAGTTGTATTTGCCTTCCCTCTTTCATAGCCTTTGCATATTACGAAATTAGTCATCCTCTCATACCAAGCTCTTGGAGCTTGCTTCAATCGATAGAGAGATTTTTTCAATTTGAAGACATGCTTAGGATTCTTAGGATCTCTAAAGCCTGGAGGCTGGCGGACATACACCTCTTCTTGAATGAATCTATTCAGGAATGCGCTCTTAACATCCATTTGAAACATTTTGAAGTTCATATGAGATGTGAAAGCACACATGATTCAAATAGCTTCAAGCCGGGCTACTGGAGCATAAGTCTCATCATAATCGATGCCTTCTTTCTAATTGTAGCCTTGCATAACAAACTTAGCTTTGTTCATGACAACAGAGCCATCTTCATCTAGCTTGTTCTTTAAAACCCATTTTGTTCCAATAGTTGATTTCCCTTTAGGCTTAGGAACTAGATCCCAAACATCATTGCGCTTGAACTGATCCAACTCCTCTTGCATTACGATCATCCAATAATCATCTCATTCTACATCTTTAAACTTCTTGGGTTCGATCAATGAAATGAAGGTTGGATGACTCATCACTATGCTGAGCTGACCTTGCATCTTCACCAGATTATGAACATCATTAACAATGCTATCTATGGATGGTTACAATGAACTCTAATCTTCCTTGGTAAACTCAGATCAACTATTGAAGGATCGACAATGGGTTGCCAAGGTGGAGGTTGATCTTCACCATCGTTGAAGTTGATTGAAAGATCATCATCATCTTTGACTACCTCAACATCAGGTTCTTATGCTAGGTTGGGCAGCACAAAGAGTGGTATGCTGAATGGATTTGCTTACTGGTTTACTCCTTCATCTTTATCAAATGGAGGTCTATCTACATTGTTAGTTTCATCAAAATCTACATGCATAGACTCCTCTAATAGTCTGATTCTTTTGACATATATTCTATATACTTACTGTTAGTTGAGCATCCTAGAAAGATAACTTCATCAGACTTTGATCAAACTTACCTAATTACTCGTTGGTGTTAATAATAAAGCACCTATAGCCAAATGATTTGAGATGACTAATGTTAGGCTTGCACGCTGGCCAAAGTTCATAGGGTGTTTTCTTAAGAATTGAGTGAATTAAAACCTGATTCAAGATATAACACGGTGTATTAACAACTTATCCCCAAAAATACTTTGGTAGATCATTATCACTCAGCATGGATCGAGCCATTTCAACTATGGTTCTATTCTTCCTTTCTATAACCCCTTTTGTTGAGGCGTATAGGGAAAAGAGAAGTTGTGGTCAATGCCATGCGTTGAACAGAATTCTTCGAAATGGATATTCTTGAATTCTCATCCATGATCACTTCGGATTCTACTCATTTTAGTTCCTATTTCATTCATTATGCTATTACTGGGCTTGATAAAAGATTCATATGTTTCATCTTTGCTACTCAGCAAGACTAGCCAAGTGAATATCGTGAAGTCATCCCAACCATGAACGAGAATCTCTTACCACCTATGCTCATAGGCTGAACTAGGTTAAAAAGATCTCAGCGGAGGAGCTCCAAAGATTGCTTAGTTACTACTTGATTAATTGGCCTAAATGATTTCTTAACCTATTTACCTAGCTGGCAAGCTGAGCAAAGTTTATCCTTCTCAAAGATGATGCTAGGTAAACCCATAGCTAATTGCTTTTTGGCTAGTTTGGATAGAATGTTCATATTTATATGACCCAACCTTCTATGCCAAAGCCATGAATTATCCTCCTTAGATACAAGATACACATTAGTGGAGCTAGGGGATAAATTAATCATATAGACATTATTGATTCTAGGAGTAAAGAGAATAGTTGAGTCAGTGTTATAGTTAATAACTGAACAACCCATTGAGTTGAATGTAACCTTTCTTCCTTTGTTACAAAGTTGGGCTACACTAAACAAGTTGAACTTCATACCTTTGACTAGAGAAACCTCTTCGATTGAAGCAGAGACACCAATAGTGCCACAGCCTACAATCTTGCCTTTTGGTTATCTCCAAAGCTAACACTTCCATTTCTTTTGCGGTCTAATGAGATGCATTGGCTTTCATCTCCCGTTATATTCTTTGAGCATCCGCTATCCAAATACAACATTCGAGAGTCATCAGCGGATCTAAGGCTCACCTACAAAACAATTATGTTTTCTTAGGTAACCATGCTTTCGAGCTGGGTCCTCCTTTGTTAGCAGTACTTAAATTACTCCAGTCATACTCGTTATAATAACCATTTTATACCTACACATTACTGTGGCATGTCCAGCTTTCCCATAAAAACCACACATCATTTTTATTTTGGACTGCCTCACTTTCTTCTTTTTAAAGGAATTGTTCCTCTTAGAATTGCGAGTTTGGTTACTCGGAGGTTGACTGTTGGCTGGAGGAGGATCCCATTTCTTCTTCAAAGCTGTTATCTCAGTAGTTAACTCATCTAATTTCTTAGTGAGCTTGTTGATTAAACAGTCTTGATACTCAGCTTTTTCTTGAAGAAAGTAGATATTAAGAGATAATGAAGTGACAGTGTTTTCCAAATCTTCACTTCTCCTCACTAGCTCCTTGATGTTTTTCATTGACTTGTTAGTTAATTTCATAACATAAAAGAGAGCCTAGGTGAATTCCTCAATTAACAAAGGAATTTTAGAATGAACCTCAGCTTGAGGAGCCTTTTCTTTGTTACGCTCAGCTTCAGAGTCAGTAGTGGTGCGATCTCTACCTAAGGTCGATACTGAGCCTTCGCCCCTTTGATTCTTGATGGCTATAAGACAAAGGTTGTTAGAATTAGTTACTTCCTCATAGATGATAAGGATTCTTTTAAATCACTCCAAGTGGCAGTAAGTACCTCATTTTTCATGGCAAACCTCTTCTTGAATCTATCCTTCTTGGTCTTTGGACAACTAGATTGGATAAGGTCTTTTTCTCTATAGCCAAAGCATTTGATGTCTTTGTTGTGCTCCATTTTTGGTCCTTCCTTATCTCCACTCCAGTGCTAAGTTAACTTGATTTAAGCAGGAAACTTCTTTTTTTTGAACTTCATGTCCTTCTTCATAAAGCACTTGAAATGCCTAGTTAGATGGGCCATATGCTCATCAAAGTCATAGTTGGTGGACTCAATAGATGAATCTTCCTTTGACCTCTCTTTTCATACCTCAACTCCTTTTGGAATCATCAGAATACTTCTTTAGAGACATCTCATGAGTCAACAAAGTGCCTATTAGCTCATCATAGTTGTAGGTCTTAAGATCATAAGCCTCCTCAATAGCACTATTCGTGGAGTCCCACTCTAAGATAAGAGTGCGGAGAATCTTCTTCACCTGCTCTTCCTCGGTGAACTCTTTCCCTAATCTCATCAGTTCATTAACTATGTTAATGAACTTGGTATTCATGCTTTGAATACCCTCTCTTGGTGCCCATTGAGAACATCTCATACTACCTCAGCATGAGATTGATCTTTGACTCCTTGACCTTATTTGTCCCCTCATAGGTAATCTCCATCTTTTTCCAAATTTCTTATGTTTTCTCGCAGCACGAGACCCTATTAAACTTAGTAAGATCTAGCTCACAATGTAAGTAGTTAATCACTATGGCATTCTCCTTGAGAAGCCTTAGATCAGCGTCATCTTAGTCCTTTAGATCTATTGGAACACGAATCCCATTCCTCACAACATTAGGAACTCTGGGGCCAAGCTCGATTAGGATCCAAGCCTACATACTTTGTGATGGATGAAATTTTTCATGCGCTTTTTCCAGAATGTTTAATGATTACCATAAAAAAAGGTGGCTTGGTTACAAACATTCCTTCCTTCAAGAGAACTGCCTAACCTGAGCCAGAATCATAGTTGTTGTAAGCCTTTTACAGATCTTTACTCAAAGATGATTAGTTAATAAGTTGAGCACTGGCTTTGATACCACTTGTTGGTCCTTAGATAGCTTAGAGGGGGGGGGGTAAATGCATTTCCTGGTTACTTTTTAGATTTATAAAAGAAGAGTTTAAACTAAGTTAAGTTTTTAGATGCATGCTGAGTTGGTCTAAAAACTTATAAACTGCTCAGCTTTACTAGCATAGTTTATCTACAATCTCTTGCTGAGTACTTTACTCAACTTGGTTTTTCAAGCAAAAACACTTGACAATAGAAAGAATGATGAATGATCTTAGCGCAATAAAATCTTAAGGTAAAAGTAAGAACTTAAACACTTATTTATCCTAGTTTGGCCCCGAGCCTACCTCTAGTCTCTGGATACCTTTTCTGAGCTTAATTCACTAGTGATCTTTCCTTACTTAGGTGGAGCAGCCTTTACAGCGGATGGAACATTTTATAGAAAGTACCTTTCTTTCTAACTACTACTTAACTTAGTTTGGGTACCCTTCCCAAATTGACACTCAGATTTGAATATAGATAACGAACTGAATTCCAACTTATAAAATGTTGAATCCTTACAATGATAAATCTAAAAGTGATTCTCTCTATTACAAATAGATTTGAAATGGATTTTTGCTAATTGCTTGAATTGGAATTTCTTGAAGCTGGGAGTATTTGAATAGAGTTTAAGCTCTTAAAGAAATTCGAGGTTATTCACTAAGTTTGAATGTCTGCTTGAGTATTCTATTTATACTTGATGCTTTGCAAAATAGCCATTGCAAACTTTTTACCTTGTTTATTCTTCAATTTCTATTCTCCTCATATCTTTCAAATCTTCACGTTGGAGACAGATTCCATGACATTTAGAGATAGAAATTTAAACGTTGAGGTGTGATAAAATTCTATTGACAAAATCTCATTTATCTATAAGAAAAAAAGTTTGATAGAGAGGCATGCGAATTGCAACATGGAATCTTGAGACTAGTTAACATTACTGACATCTACAGAGATGCGTAGAGAAACTGAGAAATGGCGCATGATAGAGAATTCCTTTCGTCTTGGACTTTACTGAGGAATCTTCAACATTCTGTATTGACACCTTTTGGTCTTGCGAGGACCACTGGAAGTCCTCTTTAATTTCAATGCTTTTTAACCTGAAAAGCATTTAAATAATATTTTGTTTATCACATAACATGTTAGTAGCACAAGTGTCATTGAATTCTCTAAGTGTTAAACATTGTATCTTTTAATTAATAAAAGCTAACGAAGCACAATTAAGTTAATAATATCTTTCTAAATTATGTAGTACTCAGCACAAACTCAGCTTTTCCTACTCCAAGCCGTAACTTAATTAATTACTAAACAAACTTAGTTGTTTTTCCTTAAACAATCTCAAGTTAGCTTCATTAATTAAGAGTATACTTAGTACTCAATTAATTTCACTATCCTAGTAAGTTTTCCATTTCCAAAATGTTTAAGTACTGTGAAGTACTATTAACTTGGGTTCTACACTAGACCACTCGAAGACCAACCCTAAAATATCACTTTGAAGGCTGTTTTCAAAATATTAATGAGTCTTCAAAAGAGTTCTTGTGACAGAGGAGAAACTCGTGGAGGATCTCGTAAAAAGCTCATAAATAAAAAATATCAAAACTTAGAAGGAAGGCTAAGCTGAAGTAAGTAAACGAGGAGGAGGTGGCCATTATTTATAGTGGGAGGGGAGCAAAAAACTCCCCTCATTTAGCAATGTGGGATGTGGAATATCCCCATCCCACATGGGTTGCCGCGCGGAGCCCTATCTTCACATAGGTCAACTCACATGCACAGCCCACACGTGTGGGCTATGCGTGGCCTCCAAGGGAAACCCATTTGGGCTTCCCTTGTCCCACATGTGATGCCATGTGGGACTTCCCTCAAGCCTCTCTTGCGGGCTTACTAGTGGGCCTACATAGCAGGCCCACACAAGCGCTGCCTAGAAGAGCTTGCGGGCTTGCAGCCCACTAGCATGTGTTAGCCATGTGCCAATGCATGCTAGCAGCCCACGTGGACCCAACCCGTGAACAACCCATGTTCGTAGGGCCCAATCATAATGGGAAATATTCCCTTGCTCCGCCCTGTGCAATTTTCCCAACTTCTGTTTAAATCCTTTAATCATTATTTGGTCCAACCAATTAATAATTCATCTAAGGATTTTGACTTTCCTTATATTCTCTACATAGACCCAATCTATAAGTTCTTTACTTAGTTTGGTAAAAACCCAAAGTGTGTGACCTCATAGAATCTCAAAGTATAGAGCCTTTAGAGGTTAACCTAAACTTGGCTTCCAATCCGGGAACCATTAGGCTCAGTGTTCTAGACCAATATGGAACCTGATAACTCTAGATGATCAAATGGGCATTCTAGCAAAGGGGTATGATCCCCCGATACTCAAGACATCACATGCTTGTGACTTGATCCGGTTCTATAGTAGTAAGCAATACAATACACTCCTTCCATCAGGTTAAGTACCATCCAGTTTATTGAGCTTGAATTAAGTGTTAGCTGATGTAATAGCCATAGCTACCCTAGAATTAGACTTATTCACGAAGAACACAACTCGCTATAATGTATTGAGATTGACTAGAAACCCCATTTTATCAATCTTATACTCTGATCAGAGGTTTATGAGTGTTTCTCTTGAACAAGAGTCATTAAGGTATAACTCCCATTATATCACTATATCAAGAGCGATGGATCCCATCTTGACTACTCGGTTTATCAATGAGTGATCATCACTATACCTATAATCACCCGTATCATCTTGAACACTAGGGTATGAATACGTATGACCAAAAGTATAGCAACTCTTACAGAAGGTAGCTAGTATTTCAAGTTTGAGGATGCTTGTACTGCTACTATAATAAGACGTGACACCAACACATGGATATAGTTATTTTTGACTGTTTATCTTATAGCGGTCTCCAATGTATTACCCGAATACATGTACCTCCTTTAGCTCCCTACACATGCTAGTCCGTCCACTTCATTGATTTCTAGTCTCAATGAAACTACGACTAGGGATATGTAGGCTATTCATAGTAACACGTGTGTGCAGTTCTCACACCACATAGCTCCCACTATATCCTCACACTATCACAATATGAATTAGTCATGAACATTTTCTTATTAATGCGCATATATATAATAACACATATATTTGATACTAGCAAGATATATAATTTAAATAACATTGATAAATAAGAAAGATGCCTTTATTATTGATAATAATAATCTGAAAAACTATACGTACATTATAGAAAATAAAGATATATTGCCCTAATTGCCTCTAGGGCATACATCATGTTTAACACAAGAAACATGTACATTTTTTTCCTTGGGATGATAAAAAGTATAACTCATAGTCTCCTTAGGGTAACCTACAAATAGAAACTTTTGAAACTTAGTATGAAGCTTATCTTAACTTATCCTCTTTACATAAGTAGGACATCCCAAACTCTCAAGTGAAAGAGCTAGTTTCTTATGATACCATCGTATGGTATTTGATCAACTAATTTTGAGGGAACTCTATTTAGGATATAAATTACGCACTCAAGTACATAACCCCAAAAGAATCTGCTAAGTTCTTCTTAGCTCATTATGCATCGAACTATGTCGAGTAGGGTTCAATTTCTCCTTTCTAACACACTATTGTGTTGGGGTGTATGAAGAGGTGTCCATTGGGATAAAATACCATTATCCTTAGATAATACTGAAACTCTTAGCTTAAGTATTCACCGCATCAATCAGATTGAATGGCCTTGATACTTTTCCCAAGTTGTTTCTGTACTCCAATTCTGAACTCTTTGAATTTCTAAAAACATTCAGACCTGTGCCTCATTAGGTAAAAATAGCCATATCGCCAGTGATCATCAATAAAGGTTATGAAGTAGACGAAACCTTCATGTGTCTTAATGTTCATTGGATCACATACATCTTAATGTATTATTTGCAAAGTACTTGTGGCCCATTGTTCCTTTCCTTTGAAAGGTTTATTAGTCATCTTATCCTTTAAACAAGGTTCACACACCCCATAGGATTCCCATTCCATTAGGCCCAAGTCACCCCATTTGTGTAAGTTAAGCGAGTCTCATTTATATGGCTTAGCCGAAAATGCCCCAATTATGAAGATTTCTCATTATTTATCTTAAATTTCTTCACAATGTTCATGTTTAGAATTTCGATTTCTAATATCTATAACATAAATGCCATCCATACATGTTCTACAAGCATAAAGAACATTATCGCATCGAATTTGACAATTATTATTAGAAAATAAAATCTCAAATTAATTTGTTACTACAAGCACAACTGAAGTAATATTCTTAGTGGCAGTAGGAATATAATAATAATTGTTTAAAAGTAAAACAAGGCTACTAGGAAAATGAAGGCTATATGTCCCTACTGCTGTTGCAGCAACCCATGCTTCATTTCCAACTCTTAGTTCCATTTCCCTCTTTGCAAGCCCCCTACTATTTTGCAACTCTTGTACAGAAGTACAAATATGAATACCATAAATAGTATCCAATACCCATGTAGACTCATAAGGAACTGTATAGAGAGACTCTATCATGAACATACTTGAAGTAGATTCCTCACTTGACTTCTTCTTCACTTATTCAAAAATCTGATCCTTACAATCCTTTTTTTAGTGGCATGCCTTGCCACATCGAAAGGAGACATTTGTAGTTCCTTTCTTTCTTTTCATTTTCTTATTGATTTTCTTTATGACACTTAGACCATTCTAAAAAAGGACACACCCTTGGAAGGTTTGGTTTTCTCAACTAAAAGTAAAGCCTTTAGATCCTTTTGAATCATAGGTTTTACTATTTTTAGTATATTTACCAACTCGGGTAGTGTTCATATAATAATTAGCCATAAATTGTGAGTAAATATCAATTAATGAAGCAAGAATCAGATCCACATACAGTTCATGATCCATCACAAAATCCAGTTGAGTCAGCTTCTATATATAACCTAATAGTTTAAGAGTATACTAAGGTGCTGAGTGCCAGCGTGCATCTTTGTTTCGAATAAGAGTTTTGATATATCAAATCTCTTAGACTTAGCATACTTTAAAAAGAGCTCCCAAAGATGGAAAATCGTGATGTCTAAGTATATGCCCTCATGTTGTATCTGAAGCTCAAAATTCATGGTTGCCAACATTATGCATGTTGTCAATTCACGATCAATTTTGTGCTTCTCTCATACCTCATGTTCATTGGCATCAGCATCAAGTTCATCAGGGAGTGGCTCATATAAAACATAAGCTATCCTTTTAGATCTGAGGACTATCCTCACTACCCTAAACCAGTTAGTAAAGTTGGAACCATCTAGTTTGTTGTTAAGAATTGAGCGAAGGTTTATGTTTGGATTTATGGTTCAACCTAGATATAAGATAGAAATTATTCAGACATTAGTATATGTACATGCATTTAATATAAGGTTTTTAATTAAACACATATTTCCTACTATTTTATCGACATTCCAATAGCGCCTTCTATTAAATTCTAGAAATCTGGTCTAACTAACTTTCCACAGTATGTAGCATCCATAGCCCATCCATTATGACCCCTGCTATAGCAGGTCAAGCCATAACAAATGACCATGGTTGAAACCCGTCCATTTACATTCCATGCAATTACTAGTCTATTTGAGTTCTCATTCTCGAGACGTTGGCACCTAATTATATGACTCCTCGAATATGTCTCCAATCTGGCATTAGCTCCACCGACATGGATAACTAACCCATTTTGGTTAAGGCTTTAACCCCATCAAGTCTCATGACCAAACACATGTTAAGGGAAAGCATATCGTACATATCCTTACATCCATTGATAAGGTTCGTATCACTATTTATGACGGGAAGAATATTTATCACCTTAATTTTTTTGTAGGGATTTTGTTGGTGCAGCTTGTCTCGCCCTAGTCTAGGACTTATACAATGGATATTATTATGATAATAATAATTTCGGGCTATTTAAAATTATAATCTAAGGGAACATGCTCAAGACTAGTACATCATAATCATTCCATAATGGCAAGACTCTACATAACATGTAAAACAAATAAAGTACATATTTAAGTTCTTGCACTTATGTATATAATTTTTAATCTAACAACTTAAATCAAGGCTGTAAAACCATATGCTAAATCCAAATCTTATACTAGAATTCAACTAAGTCATAAAAGTCCCTTAAGTGCGCTTGAACCTACTAACGATGAAGATTTCCAGGTAGTAGATGCCCCTTAAAGTGAATGAGCAGCCAAGTCTAATCCTTGCCAAAATAACTGTGGGCACTTCAATTTGTTGTACCATAGACAGTTATGATTTTAAGAATCTATTCTTTTAATCGAGTGAAGTACTGGACGATCATCGATTTAAAGCAATTACATGTGTGGTAAAACAATGTTAATTTACATGATGATTAACTAGAATAAGTTTGAGCAAAACCTTAATCTAGTTATCACATCATTTCCTATAACAGGAATTGAAACCTAAGTCAAGCATAGCATACTTTAATCAATTAATAGAAAATATCATTTTCACATATTACCATCAATCATGCATAGTATATGGTAAGCTCTGATACCATTGATGGTTAATTAAGGCTATAATTGAACATGCAAACTTGCATGATAGAATTTCAAAACTTAAAATTAACCCTAAAGGATCTCCGAAGCATGTCATGATTGATAAATCTAAGTTGAAATATTTCATAGATGCTAAATAGGTTTATAAAACTTAATAAAAGAAACCTAGAAACTAATTTAAGAGCATTACTAGTTGATGCCTATCTTTCCCTTTAGTGTGGTGCTCCCATAGAATAGTTGGACAATACTCTGTTAGCACAACCCTCCAAACTATAACAACCTCTATGATTAATCCGCACAGACCCCAACCGACAAAAACCTCCCGTAGAAGAAGAACTCATGAGTTAACAAGCAGCTGCTTGACTGCTCCTATACCAAACCAAAATATAACTTAGAAGGCTCTTTCCATAAATATCAATAAGCCTTCTAAAGAATTATTACCAAAGCATAGAAACTTAGGGAGGATCTCATAAAAATGCATGAAGAAAAGAAATTAAAACTCAGAAGGAAAGGTTGAGCTAAAGTGAGTGGGAGGGAGAAATATTCTCCCCTAATTTAGCAATGTGGGATGAGATTTCCCATAGCCCGTGGGTTAACCCAATGTAGCTCCAAGCTCCATGGGTTAACCCACCCGCATAGCCCACTTGCGTGAGCTATGCGCTACCAATACAAGGCAATCCCGGATGGGCTTTACCTTGTCTGGCAAGCCTAGCTTGCAGGCTGTTGGTAGGCCTACAGGCCACTAGCATGAGTTATCTTTGTGCCAATGCATGCTAGTGGCCTGAGAGTTATTTTTCCTCACGAGGTAATCGCATAAGCCCCATGCACGAACATCCCATGTTTGCGGTCACTTGTAATGGGAAAATTTTCCTTTGCTCCTCCCCATGTAATTTTTCCAAAACTCCTCTATAAATATTTTTAATTATTATTTAGTCCAACCAATTAAAAAATCATCCAATGATTATGACTTTCCTTATATTCTTGCATAGACCTAGTCTATAAGTTCCTTACTTAGTTAGGTAAAGACCCAAAGTATGTAACCTAATAGGATCCTGAAGTAGCTAGAGGTTAACCTAAACTTGGCTTCCCATCTGGGAACTTTTAGGCTCAGTGTTCCAGACTGATATGGAACTCAATAACTCTAGACATACGATCCCCTAATACTCGGAACATCACATGCTTGTAACTTGATCCGGTTTTGCAATAATAACAAGTAAAATTCACCCCTTCCATCAGGTTAAGTACCTTTCAGTTTATTGAGCTTGGATTAAGTGTTATCTCATGTAATAGTTATATTTATCCTTTAATTAGACTTGTTTACAAAGAAGATCAATCGTCATATTGTATCAAGATTGACTAGAAACTCGTTCTATCAATCTTATACTCTGATTAGAGTTTTATAAGTGTGGCACTTCAACAAGAGGCCCTAAAGTACAACTCCATTATGTCACTATATCAAGAACAATGGATCCCATCTTGACTAATCGGTTTACAAACAAATGATCATCTCTATACCCGTAATCACCCATATCATCCTAATCACCAGAATATGAATAAGTATGACCCAAAGTTTAGCAACTCCCGCAAAAGGTAACTAGTATCTTAGGTTTGAGGATAATTGTACTACTACTACAATAAGACACAACACCAACACATGGATATAGCTATTTTTGAGTGTCTATCTTATAGTGATCTCTAATGTATTAACCAAATAAATTTGATTGTTAACTCTAGGAATGACCTTCAACTCGTGAGATGGGTTTCATAGATTAAATCCAAGGAATAAGCCTACACTTGCTAGTTCATCTGCTTAGTTGATGTTTAGTCTTAATGAAACTATGACTAGGGATATTTGGACCATTAATAGTAATACGTGTTTGCGGTTTTCACACCACATAGCTCTCATTTGTCGTCGCTTTTTCACACTATGAAATAGTCATGGACTTTGTCTTGTCAATTAACATATATATATATATATATATATATATATATATATATATATATATATATACAAATTAGCATATATAATACCAACGAGATACATAATTTAGAAATAATCATTGATAAATAACATTGATGCCTTATTATTGAAAACAATAATCCAAAACTATTTGTACATTATAAACTAATAAAGATATATCTCCCTAATTGCCTATAGGGCATAAATCATGGCTAACATGTTATACATGGTGTGTATGTTATTTATTTGCATATGTAATGGATGGAAAAGTGATTAATCACAAACATGTAGTTGCTGGTTAATTAAGGCAGATAGAGAACATGCATGCTTGCACGGTGAAATTTCAAAACATTAAATTTATCTTAAAAGGTATCCAAAGCATGGCATGATTGACATAATCTTGTAGAACCCAAGTTAATAGTACTTTGCAGTACTAAGTTGTTTTGGAAATAGGAAACTGTCAAGGATAGTGAAATTAATTGAGTACTAAGTAGACTCTTAATTAATAAAGTTGATTTGAGTTTATTCAAGGGAGAATAACTTAGTTTTGCTAGATAATTAATTAAGTTATGACTTAAAGTAGGAAAAGTTGAGTCTATGCTGACTACTACATAGATTAGAGTTACTTCACTCAGCTCAAGCTGAGTCCTGCTTTTATTTAATTAAAAGCATGTTATTTGATACGTAGAGACTTAATGACACATGTGCTACTAACTTCGTCTATGAAGGAATGGAATATACTTAAATTGCTTTTCAAGAGAAAAGGTGCTAAAATTAACTAAGATTCCTGTGGTCATCACAGCACAAAAAAGTGTCAGTACGGATGTTAGAGATTCCTCGCTACAGTCCAAGTTAAAGGAATTTCTGTTATGCGCCGCATCTCCAATGTCTCCGAATCTATCAACGTCAGCAAGGTCATCCAATAGGAAGACTCCACATTGCATTCTAGCACCTCAATGTTCAAATTCTATCTCTAAATGTCCAGGAATCCATCTCCAACAGGAAGATTCGAAATATTTAAAGAGATGAGAAATTGAAGATCAGCAATATCGTAAAGTTTGCATAGGCTACTTCATTGAGCTTTAAAGTATAAATAAAAGACTAGAGCAAATGTTAAAACATGGTGAATCATCTCGAATTTCTTAAGAGCTAAAATGCTGCGCAAATTACTCTAGCTTCCAAAGAAATTCCACCACAATCAATCAGCAAACATCAAAGTCATATAAGTTAGTAGCAGATAGAAATTACTTAGATTAACATTGTAAGGATAAAATGTTTCTATAAGTTGAATCCAGCTCGCATTCTTATTTAATCTAAGTGTTAATTTGGGAAGGGTACCCAACTGAGTTGAGCAGTAGTTAGAAAGGAGGGTACTTTCTGTAATAGTGTCTACTAGTTGTAAAAGCTTCTCTGCCTATTGAAGGAACAACTAACTAGTGGATTATAGCTCGGAGATGTTATACGAGGACTGGAGGTAGGCTAGGGGCCGAACCAGGACAAATCTCAGGTGTTGACATTTTAACTTTAATCATTAACCTTTAGTAGTGATCAGCTCATTCATCTCCCTCTCTCATTCATTATCTTACTTGTTATCCGATCTGTATTGAGTAGTCTTACTCAGCTAAAGATTGAAGATAAACTGTGCTGGCATAGCTGAGCAGTTTATAAGTTTTTATATCACACTCAGCATGCACACTTAGCAGGCATATAAAAACCGAACTTGGCGAATAACTTCGAAAATATTAAAAGTAACCAAGATTAAGCATTCACCCCCCTCTACTGATGTTAAGAGCCCATTTACGGACCAACAAGTGGTATGAGAGTAGTTTCTCAACTTTAAGACTAATCATCTTTGAGTTAGATCCATAAATGGCTTACAACAACTTTTGTTTTGGTTCCAGTCCGGTAGTTCTCCTTAAAGAGGGAATGTCTATTACTAGATAACTTCTATTCGATGGTAATCATTATACATTCTAGAAAGATCAAATGAAAAATTTCATCCAATCCCAAAGCATGCATGCCTAGCTCGTTATCGAGCTTGGTCCCAAAGTTCCCACAATTGTGAGGAATGATGTGCGTATACCAGTAGATCCAGAGGACTAAGAGGACACTGACCTAAGGCTTCTCAAAGAGAATGCCATAGTGATTAACTACTTACACTGTGCGTTAGATCTTATTGAGTTCAACACGGTCTTAGGATGTGAAACAGCATAGGAGATCTAGAAGAAGCTGGAGATTACCTATGAGGAGACTGACAAGGTCAAGGAGTTAAAGATCAATCTCATGCTGAGGGAGTATGAAATAATCTTGATGGGCACTAGCGAGGGTATTTAGAGCATGAATACCAGGTTCATTAACATTGTTAATGAACTGAAGAGGATAGGGAAGGAGTTTATTGAGGATGAGCTAATCAAGAAGATTCTTCGCACTCTTACAGTAGAGTGGGACTCCAAGAAGAGCTCTATCGAGGAGGCTCATGATCTTAAGACCTACTGCTATGATGAGCTGATAAGCACCTTGCTAACTCATGAGATGTCTCTGAGGAAATACTTAGATGACTCCAAGAGGAATTAAGGCAAGGAGGGTAAAGTTATTATCCTTGAAGTAGATTCATCCGATGAGTCCACTAGCTATGATTTTAATGAGCAAATGGCCATTCTGACCATGCATTTCAAATGCTTCATTAAGAAGGATGGGAAGTTCAAAGTCAAGAAGAAGTTTCCCGGTAAAATCAAGTCAACTCATCACCGGTAAGGAGCTGAGGAAGGACCAAAGAAGGAGTACAGCAAAGATATCAAATGCTTTGGCTGTATAGAGAAAGGTCACATCTAGTTGAGCTATCCTAAAGGTGAAGAAGGACAGGTTCAAGAAGAGGTTCTCTAAGAAAAATGAGGCACTTGCTGCCACTTGGAGCGATTCAGAATAATCTTCATCATCTGATAAAGAAGCTACTGATTCAGCTAGCCTCTACTTGATGACCATTGAGAATCATCAAGGTGACAACTCAACATCTACCTCTAGTAGAGATCGTTCCACTGTCAACTCTAAAGGTGAGCATGTTAAATGAAAAGCTCCAAAAGTTGAGGTACATTCTGAAGTTCCTTTATCTATTGATGAATTCGCCCAGGCTCTCTTTGATGTTATGAAACTAACTAATAAATCAATGAAGAACATCATCGAGATAGTGAGGAGAAGTGATGATCTGGAAGATACTAATGCTTCTTTATCGTTTGATATCCACTTTCTTCATGAAAAGCTAAGTATCAAGAATGTGCCATCAACAATATCACTAAGAAATTAGATGAGTTCACTGCTAAAATAAATGGCTTTAAAGAAGAAAGAGGTTCCTCCTCCAGCTAACAATCAAACTTAGAGAAACCAAACTCGTAATTCTAAGAGGAAGAATTCCTTTAAATAGAAGAAAGTGAACCATCCCAAATAAAAAAAGGTGTGCGATTCTTGTAGGAAAGCTAGACATGCCACAATTTTTGTTGGCATAAAAATGGTTACTATAATAAGTATGACTGGTCAAACTTAAGCACTGCTAACAAAGGAGGACCCAACTCGAAAGCATGGGTACCTAAGAAAACGTAACTGTTTTACAAGTGAGCCTTAGAAACGCTGAATACTCTTGAATGTGGTATTTGGATAGTGGATGCTCAAGGCATATGATGGGAGATGAAAGCTTGTTCATCTCATTGGAGAGCAAAAGAAATGGAATAGTCAATTTTGGAGATAACTAGAAAGGCAAGATTGTAGGTTGTTCCACTATTGGTGTCTCTCCTTCAATCGAAGAGGTTTCCCTTGTCAAGGGTCTGAGGTTCAATTTGCTAAGTGTAGCCTAGCTCTATGAAAAAGGCAGAAAGGTTATGTTCGACTTAGTAAGATGCTCAGTAATTGACTATAAAACTGACTTAACTATACTCTTTGCTCCCAGGATCAATAATGTTTATATGATTGATTTATCCCCTATCTCCACTAACATTTGTCTTGTATCTAAGGATGATAATTTGTAGCTTTGGCATAGAAGGTTTGGTTATATTAATATGAACATTTTATCCAAGTTGGCCAAACAGCAATTAGCTGTGCCTTTACCTAGTAACAGCTTTAAAAAGGATAAACTATGCTCTTCTTTCTAGCTCGGTAAGCAAGTTAAAAAATCATTTAGATCTGTAAATCACGTAGTAACTAAGCAACCATTGGAGTTACTCCACCTTAATTTTTTCAACCCAATTCTGCTTATGAGCTTGGGTGTAAGAGGTTCTCATCGGTGGCTGTAGATGACTTCATGAGATTCACATGGGTAGTCTTGCTGAATAGCAAAGATGAAACTTATGAATCTTTTATTAAGCTCAGTAAATGGATAATGAACGAAATAAGAGATAAAATTTGTAGAATTTGAAGTGATCATGGAGGTTAATTCGAGAATTTCCATTTCTAAGAATTCTATTTAGCGCATGACATTGATCACAACTTCTCTTCTCTTTATGCCCCTTAACAAAATGGGGTTGCAGAAAGGAAGAATAAGATAATAGTTGAGATGGCTTGATCCATGCTAAGTGATAACAATCTACTAAAGTACTTTTCGAGAGAAGTTGTTAACACAGCCTATTATATCTTGAATCAGGTTTTTATTTGCCTAATTCTTGAGAAAACACCCTATGAGCTTTGGTGAGGGTGCAAGCCTAAGATTGGTCATCTCAGATCTTTTGGTTGCAGGTTTTATATTCTTAACACCATAGAGGAATTAAGAAAGTTTGATCCTAAGTCTAATGAAGGTATCTTTTTGGGATACTTAACTAATAGGAGGGCATATAGAATATATGTCAAGTGTATTTGCCTCTTAGTGGAGTCTATGCATGTAGATTTCAATGAAACTAACATTATAGAAAGATGACCCTCTGATGAAGATGAAGGAGTTCCCCAGCTTTCAAATCAACTCAGTATGCCATAAGCTATGCTACCCAACTAAGTACAGGAGTCCCCAATTGAAGAAGCTAAAGATGATGATGAAGATCATTCTATCAATTTCAACGATGGGCAGATCAACCTCCACTTCAGCATCCTGTTATCGATCCTCTAGTAGTTGATCCGAGTTTTGTAAGAGGGATTAGAGTTCATCGCAACCATTGGCTAGACAACATAGTTGATGATGTTTATAATCCAGTGATGACGTGTGGTAAGCTCAATCGGATGATGAGTCATCCAGCCTTCATTTCATTGATCGAACCCAAGAAGTTTGAAGATGTAGAAGCAGATGATTATTTGATGATCACAATGCAAGAGGAATTGGATTAGTTCAAGCATAATGATGTTTGGGATCTAGTTCTTGGGCTTAAAGGGATATCAATTATCAGCACCAAATGGGTCTTCAAGAACAAGCTAGACGAAGATGGCATTGTTGTCAAGAACAAGGCCAGGCTTGTTGCTCAAGGATAAAATTAGCAAGAAAGCATCGATTATGATGAGACCTATGCACCAGTAGCCCATCTTGAAGCTATTCAAATCCTTTGAGCTTTTTGCATCCCATATGAACTTAAAATTGATTCAAATGGATGTAAAAAGTGCTTTCCTAAATGGATTCATTCAAGAAGAAGTCTATGTTCACCAGCCTCCAGGCTTTGAAGATGCGAGGAATCCTGAGCATGTCTTCAAATTGAAGAAAGCTCTTTATGGATTGAAGTAGGCTCTAAGAGCTTGGTATGAGAGGCTAACCAATTTCTTGATCAGCAAAGGCCATGAAAGGGGTAAAGCAGATACAACTCTGTTTATCAGGTGAAGAAAAGAAGATGTGTTGCTTGTCCAAATATACATTAATGATATCATATTTGGAGCAATTGATGAGAAGTTATGCATGGAATTCAACAAGTAGATGAAGAGCAAGTTTGAGATGTCTATGATGGGAGAGCTCAATTTCTTTCTTGGATTTCAAATCAAGCAGACCGATGATGGAATTTCTCATTAGTCAGTCCAAATATGCCAGAGAAGTTCTAAAGAAATTTGACATAGAACATTCAAAGCCAATGTCCACTCCTATGGCTATGGATACTATCTTGAGTACAGATGAAGCTAGTAAACTTGTAAACAGCAAGTTCTACAGAGGAATCATCAGTTCTATTCTTTATCTCTCTGCTAGTAGGCTAGACATATAGTACGTTGTGTGCTACTGTGCTCGTTATCAAGCTGATCCTATAGAATCTCATTAAGTAGCTATGAAGAGAATTCTTGGGTACTTGCAAAGTTTGATTAAAGCAGGTCTGTGGTATCTCAACAACTCAAATTTCACTAGACCTGTTAGTCGGGCGGGCCAAGCCGGGCTTAATGGGCTTTTCACAAAAAAACGTTAACCCAAACCCGTATTTTAAAACTTCGGGCTTGGGTCAGGGCTTGGATTGGGCTTGCAAGGTCATTCCCAAGCCCAGCCCAAGCCCATGAATATTTTTTTTGTTATAAATTTTTTACTAAATTAATAGAAAAAATATAAAATAAGTTAAAATATATTTAAATTTTAAATATAATTTGATTATTTACTTAAAATCTGTAATATTTGGTAACATTTATTGAAATCAAATATAAAAATTTAATAGGATAAAATATAAAATCTTAAAATAATTATAAACTCAATGTATAAATATATAATAAATAAATAAAATTATTCATTGGGCTAGGCTTGAGCCGGGCTTTGGTATTTATATAAAAAACCAAGCTCAGCCCATAAATCATTAGGCTTTGGGGGGTTCAGGCTCAAGCCGTGCTTTTTTAAAAATTGAGTGTCCAAGCCCGACCCATTGAAGCTGGCTCAGGCTGGCCCGGCCCATGAACAGGTCTAGATTTCATTCCTAGGGGATTCATAGATGCTGATTATGGAAGAGAGAAACTCGACAGGAAGAGTACAATAGGAGGATGTCATTTCCTTGGAGAGTGTCTTGTCTCTTACTATAGAAAGAAGCAAACTTCTGTTGCGCTGAGTACAGCTTAAGTTGAGTGAATGGCAGTAGGAAGTTGTGTAGCACAATTGGTTTGGATAAAGCAACAACTGGAAGATTATGGTATAAATTCAAATTATCTCGAAGTTATGTGTGATAACAAGAGCGCAATTAACTTATCAAAGAATCCAGTTCAGCATGGGAGAATGAAGCATGTCAAAATTAGGCATCACTTCATTAGAGATTGTTGGTCCGTAAATAGGCTATAAACAACAGCAGAGGGGGGTGAATGTGTTATCATGGTTACTTTTAAGATTTTTAAAGTTATTCGCCAAGTTCAGTTTTTATATATGTGCTGAGTGTGATACAAAAACTTATAAATTGCTCAGCTTTGCTAGCATAGTTTAGCTTCAATCTTTAGCTGAGTAAGACTACTCAACATAGATCGGATAATAAGCAAGAATGTGAATAAGAGAGAGATGAATGAGCAAATCACTGACAAAGTTAAATGCTTAAAGTTAGAACTTCAACACTTGAGATTTATCCTGGTTCGACCCCAAGCCTACCTCCAGTCCCCGGATACCATCTCCGAGCTTTAATCCACTAGTGATTCGTTCCTTCAATATATGGAGAAGCCTTTACAACGGGTAGACACGATTTCAAAAAGTACCTTTCTTTTTAACTACCGCTCAACTTAGTTTGGGTACACTTCCCAAATTGACTCTTAGATTAGTATAAGAAAGCGAACTGAATTCAACTTATAGAAACGTTGAATCCTTACAATGTTAATCTAAGCAATTCCTCTCTATTACAAACAGATAAAACTTTTGATTTTTGCTAATTGCTTGCGATGGAATTTCTTTGGAAGCTAGAGTAATTTGCGCTCATTTTAGCTCTTAAGAAATTCGAGGTGATTCACCAAGTTTGAACGTCTACTCAAGTCTTCTATTTATACTTTGAAGCTCTGAGAAGTAGTCGTTGCAAACTTTACGATATCGCTGATCTTCAATTTCTCATCTCTTGTAATCTTTCAAATCTTCCCGTTGGAGATAGATTCCATGATGTTTAGAGATAGAATTTGAACGTTGAGGTGTGATAAAATTCCATTGACAAATTCTTGTTTATCTTCAAGCAATCTGATTTTGAGAGAGGCGTGCTAAAATGCAACGTGGAGTCTTCCCGTCAGATGACCTTGCTGACATTGGCCGAATTGCTTGGAGACACTTGAGACGCGGCACATAATAGAAATTCCTTTTACTTGGACTGTAGCGAGGAATCTCTAACAACCGTACTGACATTTTTTGATGTTGAGAGGATAACAGGAATCTTCATTAATTTTAGCTCCTTTTATCCTGAAAAGCATTAAAAGAATATTTTGTTCCTTCACAAATAACGTTAGTAGCACATTTGTCATTAAGTCTCTATGTTTCATACAGAACATGCTTTTAATTATATAAAAGTAGAAACTCAGCATGAGCTAAGTGACATAATTCTAAACTATGTAGCACTCAGCATACACTAAGCTTTTCTTACTCTAAGTCATAACTCAATTAATCATCCAGCAACACTAAGTTATTCTCCCTTGAATGAACTCAAGTTAGCTTCATTAATTAAGGGTCTACTTAGTACTCAATTAATTTCACTATCCTAGATAGTTTGCTATTTTAAGAATTACTCAGTACTGTGAAGTACTATTAACTTGGGTTCTACAATCTCCCCCATTTTGGATAGATAGCAAACTAGGTAGTAGAAGAAGTTAATTGAATAAATAGTTCAAAGATTACAGAATACCTAAAGGCGATGTAAAACTCCCTTTATGCTGAGTGACTTCCCTTAGTTAACTTGAGCTCCCCCATACTAAGTGAGTCTTCTACAAACAGCTCAACTCCCCCATACTTAGAGCATTTCTTCTTGATTGGGATAATGTTTTACTTCAGCTCTATCTTCAAAGGTTTGGTCTTTTGTATGTTTTCTTGTATCACATGGTTAGATGCATAGCAAAAAACATACTCAGCATGAAAAGTTAAAAAGATCTTAACTTGAGGTAGGAAGTTGTAATTTTATTAAAATAAAAAAATGACTTAGTTGGTACATAAAGCATATCTTGAGCTAAGTTTACAATGAGTCCTATTACAAGTTCTACATCTATTAGATCATGGCCTAATCTATCTTTTATGCATAAAAGAGGAAGATCCTGAAGTCTTGTTATTATCCTGGCTTGGCTTGTTAGAGGGATGTATCAGATGAGAATGCCTTGGAAGAGATCCCATGTTAAGATTTGCCACTTTGAGTGCATCTTTAGCTACCTTCTCCCCCTTTGCTATCTGACCTTGAATAATCTAATCAAGATAGACATTAAAGGCATTGAGTGTAGCTTTGAAGCTCTCTTGCTGGCTTGTGATCTATACAGAAATCTCCTACTCTAATTACTCCTTGCCTTTTATTGAGAGGAAATCTTTGTCATTCAACTCGCTAAGATGAAGATGGTGGCAGTGAAAGAGATGAGCTATCTGGATAAAACCTTGACTGGAAAAATGTTGAAAACATTGAAGAAGACCATGGAAGTTAGTTACTATTAGTGAAATCTTCAGCTGAGCCTCAATGTTAAGAATCTTGGGACCAATGGATTCGATACACTTTGAAGTGTAATGATGTCTTTTTTGGCCAGCTCTCCCATTCTAAGTAGCGTGTCCACCTTCTTCATCAGATCTTCCACTTTGGTTTTAATGACGTTCAGCTTCTTGTGGATTAAAATTCTGGTCTCAGGGTAGAGGGATTCGGTTGGAGGTGCACTCAATATAGGCATGTCTAAAAAGATTTTTCCCATCACGGATACCAACAACTTTTGTGAAGAAGAAACTCTTTCTGTGATGTGATCACTAACCTCTTGTTGAATGGTGTCCATCTTGGTATGGAGAGGACAAGATGAATGACAGGGGTCTTGTCCAACTTCTTTGAGATATCCTTTAGGAGCTTAAGGACTTCATCCTACTTGTTATCATGCACAAGTGAGAACTGGGACTTGGATTCCACCAGCTTTACTATGCCGTGGCTCGCATCCTTTGTAGATTCTACCTCCTTCGAGATGTCATCGATCTTGCAATCGATTAATCTCTTTATTTTGGCCTGCTCCTTACCGAGCTCATGGATCTGTGTCACTTGAGTAGCCATATTGGTATTCAAGAGACTCAGCCGCTCAATTGCAATGTCTACAGTATTCTTTATATTTCCTACAACAGCATTTGCTATTACAGTAAAAATGGGAATAGAAGTAGTAGTTTCCCCAAGCTAGGCTGTAGAGTCTATTAACTCATTTAAGATTAGGACCATCTTATCTACTAGGCTTTTTGCACTCTCTTTTGCTAAATGATTTCAAATAACTAATAAGCTACCTTGGATCCTCTCAAACTCCTCAAAGTATAGAGTGTCTCTAGGTACACTTGTGTACTATTCGAATTCAGGCAATTTCACCTTAATTTTGGATGATAAGTCTATCAATTCTTGAGCAAGTGGCATTTTGCCTATAGCTCCATCTAACTAAGCATCAGTCTTGAGTGTAGGAAATTGCTTTCTTTCTAACTCAAAGATCTAGGTAAAAAATAATGTATCAGCCATTACTAGCTTTTTGTTAGATTCATATGCTTCATGGATTGTAAAATTTGCCTCAGCAATTTGACCACTTGCTTTTCCCTGCTGAGCGTAAAACTTAGCATTGGGAACTTCCCTAACTAGAGGGGTTAAGGGGGTTGTGGATGGGTTTGAAGAATGGGTAGGTTTAGAGACATTTACAGTTGAAAAATTTTGTTTGAGTGGAATAGAAGGTACAATGGCTTTTGAAGAGTTGGTTATTGGTTGAGAATGTATAGGAGAAGGTGTAGGAGAAATATGTACTACTGATGGAGGAAAAGAATCTTGGCTATTTTTAGTTGAACAGATTTGAATTGGGGAATGTACAGAGTTAGAAGGGGAAGGACTTTTCTATGTTTCAGGATCTATTGGAGTAGAACCTGATGGAATAGAAGAATTTACAAGGGAAGGGTTGTGAGGATTTATAGGAGAAGATGAGGAGGTGGGATTTTGCAGAACCTCAGGGTTAGCTTATTAACCCAAGGATGGGTTAGCTTGAGGTTGCTCATGATGAGAAGAAGTCTCCTCAACATGAGTGAATGTAGGAGTGGGGATGCTAGGGTCTTGAGGATCAGACTCCTCTAGGATCAAGGTAAGGGTTTCTCCAGCATCCTCTTTGCTACTCACGACCTGCACATTTCTCTGCAGTGGCTTTGTGGTGGCAGAACGCTTATGCTGAGTGTCAATAAGTTTGGCAAATACATCTTGAATATCCTCAGCAATGTTAGACACTTCATGGTCCTCTTCCTTCAACTTCTTGGCCTCACCCTACTCCTCAGGAACTTTTAAGACGACCATTTTGAGCTTCCTTTGGCGTAGGGATTCATTGGCTTTAGCCTCTATCTCCTTAGCCTCATCTTGCTACTCAACTAACACCTTAGCCTCCGCCTCCCTTTGTGTGTGGGTTTTGGCTTGCATCTTCCTTCTCTGATGCTGAACATGAGCTTCATTGGACTTGGCTGGGGTCTTCCCCTTGGCCTTAGAGGAAGCACCCTTTTAAGCTGCGGAGGAGGAGGTAGGGATCTTCTCTAGTATGTTGGAGATGAGAAATTCATTAGAGTTACTATCCTCCTCAAAATCCACCATGAATTGATCCTTGTCCTCCTTCCTAATATCCACAGGCAATTCTGTCGCTACACACTTCAGCTTACGCTTCTGTTGTTCTTTGGTGTACCTAGCATGGACCTTATTGTAAGTCAGTTTGATGAAGTGAGAAATTTCAAGTTTTCTTCTCATTGGCAAAACTAAATTACCAAACTCCCCCAGAAACTCATCCAAGTCGATTTTCACTACCCTTATAATCTCCGTTATGAGGTAACTATAGTGATAGATGGTAGTAACTTTTGTCTAGTGATGAAGAATCATCACTAGCCAATTTAGTTTCTTACCCTCTACCATATGGTAGACCACACAATGCTCGAAATAAGTTGAGCTAGTCAACGAGCTACTTTTGGGTAACCGTAGCTTCACTACCAGCTCATGACACATTCTTGATGTCCATGACATCCCATTGGCAGCAATCTCCCCTGATACATAGTTGGCTGGGAGTTCCCAATCCTCAGGAATGATGATGGTATCTTCATCGTCGGATTTGCGGAGTTGAGTGCCTGAATGAGGTATATTGAGGATGCTCCCCATCATCCTAGAGCACATAAGAGTGATGTTGCCCGCAAAATCCATCAATAACACATCATTAAAGCCCTCAATTGCATATAGATGAGAGTAGAAAGCTCTAATGAGTCCTAAGATAGTAGGACCTTCCATCTTTAGAAAAGAACTAAGGTGTTGTTGCTTGATTACCCGGTGCATGGTTTTGTTTAGTAACAGCCCTTCATAGTTCACCTAATATACTGGACCAAAATCCAAGATCTCCACCCACTCAATTTTTGCAAGACGAGTTCTAGCTTCACTACGCCATTGATGGTCTGTTGCAACCAAATTGCATAGTGTTGAATGCAAGTGTTCTGATTTTAAAGAAAAATTTAACTTTTCGCAACACATATAAAAAAGTGTTTAAAAAGAATTGGAATATCCATGAAAGTAAATTAAATCCCCTTCTACCGCAACACTTTTTTTTGCCAAATGTTGAGAAAACACTAAGAAATTATAATTTTGGACGGCACGGGGTAAATTTGAATAGTAAAATAAAATGGCGGGCTCAATTAATTGGCGATGATCTAAAAAAATAAAATAAAATAAATAACCGTATAACATGGTATAAAAGCTAACGTTCTCTCTCCTTGTAACTTCTATGTTTCTTTCTTCAAATAGTTCAATCTAAAATCCCTAGCCCTTGCTCTAAAATATCCCAAATCTCAAATCCTTCCATGCGAGACTTATGTACGAAATCTATCCCTAAATTGAAGTTCAAGGTCATCAGAATTCTTCTATGACGTTGTATTCTTTTCTCATTTTGGTTTCTTAGTTTGTGTTTTTTTAGAATGTAAATGTATCCTTATTTCTTCTGCTCCTTTCCATTAATTTGTTGAATCTCTTACTGTGCATCACTTATTGCCCTGTGATTTTTGTGAATGAAGTTTCAAAGCCGTCAATGACAAATCGGTAAAGTTTCCTTACATCCTCTACTCTTTTACTGCAATTAGTTCATTTTCATCTCTTAATATTACCTCATCACCCTGTGATTTTGTGAATGTAGTTTCAAATATGTCAATCACAAATCGATAAATATTTATTATTTCTTCTGCTCTTTTCTGGCAATTTGTTGAATTTCATTTCTTACTATAGCACTTTTTGCCTTTTTATATAGTGATTTTGTGAATGTAGTTAGGAATTTCGATCATTCTTCTTTATACACATTAATGGATAGATTAAACTTAATTGAGGGTTACTCCTAACCATTTATTTGTCTTTTTTATAGAAAAAATTTTGAATCATAAGGCAATAGTTTGGATGCTGAACCCGAATCAACTTGTAAACGGCTATGGGTACTGTTAATGAAGAGGTACACAAAAGATCTTATTTTAAGATAATCTTTTTAAGAATTTTAATATTCCTCT
>CATIWQ010379892.1:0-19531 GCA_949673415.1 Euphorbia schlechtendalii
TATTACTCCACTTAAACTTATCAGTAGCATTAAACTAAAACTATATAACTTATACTAATTCATGTTGCATTGAAATATACATCGAAACTTACTTGGAATGTTGCTTTTGAATGTTACTCACAACTCATCCTTGCCAAATGCGAAATGTAATGCGAAAACGCTCACAGTCTCAATGTGTGGTCATACTCGAAACATTTAGTTCGAAATATGCACTAACATCAAACTTGAAATACTTAACACTCACAATAACCTTGGAACATATGTAAGTATAGTATAGGTATGGATAATGTATAAATAACACAAAGATCAAGAAAAATTTCAAATTCTTCGATTTTTTCATTTATTTAATTTCTTTTTTAGATTTTTGGGATTGTTTTACAAACGCCTCCCCCACACTAAAGAACACTATGTCCTCATTGTGAGAGACTTTTTTAAAATTGAAAATCTAAACTTAATCACACACAACTGAAAAGAAAATAAATAAAAGAAAAAGAATTTGAACCCGTTTTATTCATCTGAACTTAAATCTGGACGACTCGGTGAGATTTCCAAATTCTGCTTTTTGAAGAATGTGATCAACTTGCGGTTCAATAAAATGTTAGATTTCTTTAGTTAACAAACATCTTATTGTATGGAGGCAATGTCTAGTTATGCTTGGTCGACATCTTTCACGAACTTTCCTCGCCAAGTATCATGTGTACTTCCGAAGGCTTATCTTGAACCACTACTTTCGAATTGAACTTCTTCAACATCTTCGTCTTGTTGGTTTTCTCTAAAAGTAGATCCATCTATCGGTCTAAGCTTCCTTACCCTTACTCCATATGGTAAAAACATAAATTTTTCATCATCTTCTTTGACCAATCCTGCTCTCTTCATATATACTCCTCCATTAAAGTTAAATTTCTCTCTTTGACTATATTAATATGGTAGTTAGTTCTTCGCACCCAAAATAATTCTGCAAATTGTATTTGCACCTCCAACTCTAGCCTTTTTATGTGTAGTTAGACTAGTGATGGACTCCAAAATATACAACAAACTTTGGCTGTAATTGCGAAACTACACACTCCAATATTACCAAATCTTTCATCGATAATTTAGTAGTTTCGTGTTAGAAGAAAAGACTTTGAGAAATAAACTTGTGATAGAAGAGAAGGCTATTACTTTGAATGTTTTTGTTGTACGAGTTTCTGACATCATATCGATCCAATCCCGTTAACTCAGTCCAAATATCCATTAAATCATTATTTTCATCTTTTTCAATCTCCTCATATGTTCCTCCAAAACTGAACCGTTTGATTAAATCCATCAAAGTGAAGTTATATTCTTCTCCTCCATTCCTGAATTTCTTTTTCATAAAGTTCCTATCTTTCGCAACAATAACCAAGAATTCGAGGACCCATTCCTTGATAAAAGGAAAATGAATATTCACAAACTTCTCCAATCCAACAGCAAAAAATACTCCTCTACTTCCGCATGAATCCCAGCATCAATAGCAAAAGTAGGATCGTAGAAAAGCGTACCATGAAAATTGAAGTTCTTGATTCTCAAGTATTTTTCAACTTCTTCTTCACTATAGATTGGAAAAGGGCATCCATACTTATTTTGTTGGTTAACCAACTTGTTCTTCCCTTTAGTTGTCGTAGACTTCTTAGGAGCTATTGAATTCAAAAAAGAAAGAATTGTGTTTGATTTGGAAAACAGAGAAAACTTGCTTTTGCAAAGGATTGAGTTTCTGAAAAAGAGTTATTGTGAAAACAAACTACGAAAAGTGGTTATTTATCTAGAAAATAGGGTATTAATTGCTTTTCCAATGGATATATATCAAATATAACCATTAAAATATAGTTGTTACGTCAATAATTGCTGTACAAATTGCACTGGTCAAGATCGTCAAGGTTAGTCGTGATCGTGACTCTCTCTTATATAGAAATAGAGAGTTCTTGCAACTTAACTCACGAGTGCAATTAAGATTGCGATCGCGATATGTCAAAATCCAAAAAAGTTTTATTCTTTTCTTTTACTTCTAAAACCACACTAACTTATAAACACACACAATTCATTTTATTTTCTGCTCTTACCAAATCTAACTATTTCTGATTCGAAAGATGCCAAACTTTCTCCCGAACTACGCGTACTTGGCATGCACACGCTAGAAAGAAAACTCAATGAGTAAGCAAGAAAAATATGTTAATAACAATATATAAACACGTAAAACTAAAAACAAAAATAAAAATAAAAATAAATAAATCTATTGACTCACAAATATAATTCCCCGCTCTCTGGTAATTTGATCTCTAGAACACACTTGCCTTCCCCGGCAACGGCGCCAAAAACTTTATCTCAAGGTTTTGACTCTATTTATTTTGAGGGCTTATATTAGGTGATAAAGCCAAAAACCTTGTTCCCCATCTTTCTACCGATAAGATAAAAGTTCAAAATACGAACAGTTGTTGTCAATACCGCTTATAAAATAGAAAAATGGTGACCACTACAAGTATACAGTTTCGATGTACTTTTAAAAGATATTGATCCCACAGGGAAGGAACCAGTTCTAAAGACCAACAAGAGTAATGGGGTAAATGAAAATATGGAATTTATATTGGAGGGTTTGGATGAAAGATGAATGAATGGATAGATGAATGAACAGACTAGAGAAGATGTAAAATATAGAGATATTCCTACAAACAAGTTTAACAGAAACAAACATGCAAAATCATCAACAATATTTCGTACAATAATTAACTTTAACAAATAATGTTCTAGACGACCTAATATTCAATAATTCTCCACAGAGCAACACATGAGATGACTTTTCTAAATCTAGAATAAACAAATTATGACACTTATAAGAACCTGGATAACTATATTACTATGATTAGAACGGGTCGCTCTCACATAGCCATATTTAGCAAGTTACCACTCCAAAAATGTTAGCTCACTAAACAACGTTATAATCACAGATCCAGTGACTATACACAATCTTGTTAATCCCGAAATCACTCCTAAAGTTAACTCGAAAGCATATAACTTGATTAACATAAATGACGCAAAACGAATTACTCGTTATGACACATAGACATATCATAAACTTTGAAATAGAAAAAATAAAGTAAAGTTGTAAGGTATGCAAGTGAAAGCTAAAGTTGATCCAACTATATCCACTCTTCAATGGGAGTCGTCAATTCTTGAAATTCCTGTGTCTACTTTGAATCCGGTCTCGACTCGTACAGAACCTTCGCTAAGATGCTATTCTTTTTGAATCTCAAATAAAAGAATGTTGAAGAATGAAAACTTTTATTGATAAGTTCTTTGCAATTACACTTATACAACAAATGCTCAAATTTGTTTAGAAATATAGTGATCGAAATAGGAATCGAATCACCAATACTTTTTTCTCGCTAAGACTTTGAACGTAACAAAATCCAGATATTACACTCTCTATCTATACATGCACACTATCATTCAATGCCTTCTAATCATGCCATAACCATACACCATGAAATTGTTGAGTTTTGAACCCTATTTATAGAGTGTGAAGGGTTGTATCTATCCAAACGAAGAGTCGTGTCCATTGGTGAAGAGTTGCATCACTTCAATATGATTGGATGCAAAGATTCATCCTCATCCACAATGGAAAGGCACCTTTTCATGATTGGTTGACTTCCAAAAGGTGTCTTTTCAGTTGGTAGTTGATGGCGGTTGATGGCAGTTGATCGTTCTTATCCGGCGGTTGAAAGAAGAGAAGAGTTTACCAAAAACCATCACGGTCGCAACTGCAAATGTATGTCGTAACCGTAAATACTTGGTTGGCAACTTTCTATTGTGAAGGTTAACAAGTCACGACCGCGATATATGTGTCATGATCATGACATGCCTTTTTCATATGATTCCTCTTTGTGATTTCCACTTATCTTTGACATCTTCGATCCTTTGCCAATTCCTTACGTTCCACGAATCTTTTTGCACCTTTTTCACTCCTTTTGCATAGATTCCAAACTTTAATCATTTTACTTCCAAGATTTACCTAGTACCTACATTTGCATAAAAAACTACATACCACGTGAAATCTTTTATATGAATTATCAAATGACTTAAACCATAATGTTTAATGATTGAAAATGTCATGATTATGAGTGTAACTATACACTTATCACGTAGCTGATCACTTATCTCATTTAGAAGATGATAAGGGACCTATAGGTGAAACTAGTGATATTAATGAACTTTTTCCAGATGAAAATTTTATGTCTCTTAGACATAATGTTAGTCCATGGTGTTCTGACTTTGCAAATTATTTGGTTACGCATACTTTACCCTCTAATTTAGATTCTAATGGTAAGAAGAAATTTCTTAAGGATATTAGATCGTTTATGTGGGATGACCCTTATTTGTTTAAGGTATGTGCTGACGGTATTATTCGAAGATGTATAGATGATACTAACTGTTGGACCCAGTAGGGTGTAAAATAGGTTAGAGGGGGGGTGAATGACTCTTTTTCGAGTACACTCTTTTACTTCAGAAGGAAGTTTAATTATAGCTTCTGAAGATTCTTCTGAGGAAAAAGTTTTACTCGGAACCCCTTTATGTATTTATGTGTTTTTAATGCAGAATGAAATAGCACAAGTATAATAGAGCAAGGTAAGAAAATTTGCAAATAGAGATTTATCCTAGTTCAGCCTCTGCCTAATCCAGTCCCTGGAAACTTCAGTCCAAGATTTAATCCACTATCAACTCTTCATCTGGTGAAGAGTAAAACTTTTGCAATTCTTTGACTGAAGAACCCTCCAATAGTCTTTACTGAGCTATAGCAATACAGAAGTACCGTTCTTCTATATATGAGGCTCTGAGCTTCGTCTCTCTTAAGTACCTTCCTTATGAGATTACCTAGCTCCCTCACACTAACTTACCCTCAGCTTAGTGTGATTTACAACAATTTATAAGTAAATGGATTTTATGAACTTCTGAACTTCATTTCAATTAGTTCAAGTATAAACAAATAAGATTTAAGTGTTTGCTAGAAGAAGATTGCAAGTAGATTGAGAATTGATTCACTCTTGAATTCTTTTGTTAAGATTCGGCAACCTTCTTCAATGGTGGAAATCATCCTTTTATAGAGGGAGAGAATGTTTCTGTTGATTTTTAGACCGTTGCCAGGAATTTTACCATTGTCTTCCAATATTGTTTCCGTTAACAATCTATTAGAGTAGCTCGTCCAACTCTGATCCGTGCCATGTTGTATCAGGTTGATTTGGTGTCCACTTTGTACTGCAGATATGTATCAAATTAGCAGGTGAGATTTGTTCTTGATTTCGCAACAACTTTTATCTTGTAGTAGACTGAAGAACAGAGTACGAAATGGCATTAAATGCGAAATCAGCTTTCTTGACTTTTAGCGCTAAAAGACTAAGTTGACCTTTTGCAATCCTTAAAAGGGCTTTTTAATGTTCTAATTCTTAAGTGATCTTCTGAGATATTGAATACCTCATCTGACTTTAATTGCTTCTGAACATCCATAGCTCTGCTGACGAATCCTTGTACTTCTGAGGCAACTTCCTTCTAAACTTTACTTTTGAACTCAGAACTTAAAAAACTAAATTATCTTCAGAATCCAACAATCTCCCTCATTTTGTTGGTTCTGAGTGAAGTCAAGCACAAGATGTACTTACTCCCTCATACTCCCTCATAGTCTAATGCTCAAGTTCAGAGTTTATGTTTTAAAATTATACAAGGAATTCAATACAATGAAGAGTTGTACTTTTGGAGTGAAAGTAAAAACTTTTTATTGATGATGAGTATAAGTTTTTACAATACAAGTATTTATAATGAATTCATTTACAAAGGTTTTTCTGTAAGAGCTGAGAATTCATCATTTTGAGTCTCCTCCCGCTGATCTATCTCCATGGCGCTGGTTGAAGATTGATTGGAAGTCATCAGTCTTTCCCAGATCTCCTTGAAGCTGTGCTTATTTTTCTCCTTCCAATCAGCACCAACAAGCTGAGCGACTATCTACTGCTCATCAAGCGCAAACCTTTGGATGATATCATGAACAGCCTTTGCATTTGCTTGAAAAGGAGGGACAATCTGCTAAATCAGCCTTGCAGCTTTGCTGGGGATAGAGGGAAAGATGCTTTCACGGATCACTTGGAGAGCCTTCTGATTCCATATCCACTGAGTGTTTAGCCCATTCACCAGATGCTGTAGGAACGGAACAATCTCACTATCATGTGAGCAGAAGGAGTGGAGAGATAGGCCACCAAGCTGATTACTTAAACCGTCAATGCTCTTCTGAAGTGCTTGCATTCCTTGCCACCATGATGTCTCTTGCTTCAGTAGTGGTCTTGGTAAGGGATGCAATATACTCTTTCATCTTATCATCTATATCATCAACAGCCTCATTCTTCTAAGCAAAGGTAGTTTCAGTTATCTGCTTGTGAGCATCTTCAACAGCTTTGAAGATTTCAGACTTAAGCTCTCTCTTAGAATCCGCAATAGCCTTGAGAGTTTTAGCCTTAGAAGTAGTCATTTTCTTCAACATCTCATCAAGACTAGATTGAATTTTCTCCTGCTACCATAGATAGAAGGTATTCTGAGTCAGCGCCTGGACTTCATTCTTCAGCCCCATGGAGAATTCAGTTGAAGTGCGCTCAATGGAAGTCCCCAGAGTAGATATGACATTAACTATCTACCTCTGGAGAGCCTCTTTCACCCTGCTGACTTCATCATGGATTATCTCCACACCCTTTTCACCAATGGCCATTAATCTGTTCATCTTTTCCAGAGAATCTAAGATGTTCATGTAATTTCTAAGCATAGTTTCCATAAGTGGCTGCAGATGTTGAATAAGTTCAGAGCGAATTTGGCTTGGAAGAGGAATCTTATCTGCTCTTTCCATGATTATCTGAGCCTGCTCAGAGATGAGAGTGATGCTTTGGGCAAGTTGGCGGTTCAAAGGAGCAATCTTGATATCCATAATTGGGTCATTGAGGTGAAGAGCCATTGTAAGGAGATCATCAAGTGTTTTCCCTATGTGATGGATGGAATTGACAGGCACAGGAGCATTAGAGTGTTCTCCCTTAGCAAGATCACCTACCATCGATCCCCTACTTCCAAGGGACTCATCTCCATAAATCCTTTGATCCGCAGGTCTGGGGATTAGAGTCAAGGAGCTATTTGGATCCACCAGAGACCTTGGACTAGAGGGACGTTGCTGCTACTGTTGTTGATGTTGCTGGTGTTACTACTGAGTCTTGGACTCACTCATAATCTGAACATCTTCATCCTCACTCACATCCTCCAGCAGTACTTCATCTTTCTTTTGACCTTCCTCATCCTTATCATCTTCCTCCCTTATATCCTCTAACATAATGTTATGCTTGGCAAAGATTGAGCGGGCCATGATTACGAATTCATCAGTAAAATCTGATGCTAATGACTGAACACCCCATTCAGCCACTACAATCCTTTGAGCTTCCTCCTTCTGAAGAGCTGATAGGAAAGGATCTTCCTCTAGCAGGTTCTCTTTCATCAGAGATTGCTTATCAGCCTCTTCTTTTTCTTCTTCTTTCTTCTTCTCCTTATCATCCTCCTTCTCTTCACCCTTCTCCTCAGCTACTATATCCTTCATAGCCGCGAACTTAATCTCCTTTGTAATCTCTTGAGCAATTAATGTTGCTACCACAAAAGGATCCTTAACATTTGAAGTTGGAGATCCTTCTAGTGTAGATAAGAACTATTGTGGGGTTTCAAGAGTGGTAGCGAAGAGATGAGAAGGATCAAATATAGCTTTCTGTTGATCCAAAGGGGGAGACTGTGGCTTCTTTTCCAGCAAGAAATTTGTAGGATTTGCCACCGTTGGAGGAACATGACTTGGAGCTACTAGAAGAGCTCCTAGAGGTAAATCAAAGTCCACTGATATACCCTCCAGAAATTTTCCATCCACTTCTTCAGAATCATCCTCCTCTAGGAATAGCCATGTTTGGGTCAAACTCTCCCCTCTTCCTCTTGTTCAGACTACTTATTGGTCTCCTATCTTCCTCTTCATCTTCTGAGCTATTCTACTCTAAAGGCTTAGGCACATACTGGAATTTGTTCATGGAGTAGGTGATTCCATGAGCTTTTCCCTTAGTTACTTCAGTATAAGTTATTAATACTCCCTCAGTAGCAAGTGTCATACTTATGCTGGCTCGACTTCTCTTTGCCTTAAGGACTTCCTCCTATTTTTGCACAAGCTCCCTCTGCCTCTTGGGGGAGACTTCCTCAACCCCTTTTCCACTTTCTCCCTTTTTGGCAGCCCTCAGCTCCTTCTCCCTTCTCTTCTTCATTAGATCCTTCTTCAGAGCATCCTCCATGTCCCACTTCATTCCATAATCTACCTTCTTATCAAAGGTTTCTTTCACAATTTCACTTCCTAGAGACCCATCCACCCTAAGCAGTCCACTCCACATGTCGCCACAATTCTACTAATGAGACCACCAAGTGTGCATTTGTGGTGAAGCATGTGCTGCATTATAATGACTGGCTAGTTTACCTTCTTCTTTTCCACCAAGTGCACTAAGATGTAGTGCTTATAGTTTGAAACTGCATTGGTAGAGTTCAGATGAGCCATTATAAACTGCCAATACCTTGGCTCTTGAGGCATGTGAGTACTAATTTTCTCACCAAACCAGCCTTTTGGCATGAAGGCTTTTCTATTGTAGCTTAAGGCATCTTTACATCCTCTTCTGAGAGCGACCCCTTCATCCTTCAGATTCAGAAGTTTTGCCAAAAATGCAGGAGTAATAGTAATCTCTGTGCCTTTTACTAAAGTTTTGAGCTCCTCCTTGCTTACTGTGTACTTCTTCATATTCTTGTAAAATTCAAGAACTATTTCTTGATAGGTTGGCTCCTTCAATTTAATCCACGTGTTAAGTTGATGGAATTCTATGGTTTCTTTGTAGGGACTAGTTTGTAAGAAGAATTCATCTCCAAGATATATTTGAGAGATGATATTCGAGGGATTTGACCTCTATAGAACAAGTTCAAAGGTCTTTAGAGGGATTTTAATAACAACTTGTTGTTCGGGACCTTCCTTTGATGATCTAGTTCTTTTGGGTGCATTTTTGTGGGTAAGGTTTAAAGAAATTAGGGTTCTTAGAAGAGAGTTTCTTAGAAAGATTGGAGAAATTCTGAAGTTTTGGTAAAGTGTTTGGATGATGAACAGTCTTCACCTATTTATATGGATAGTTTTAGAGGGATGAAAAGGTAATTCACTAGCGGTAACAGTTTCAGCATTTACCGTTTAAAATATAGGTAACCGTCAAATGTGTAGCTAATGGAAGAATGTGAATAGTTGTAACCTAAAGATTCGGCTTAGGATTTGGGTTTTTTGAATTTTGAAATATGGAGTAATTCCCAGGTTAAATCTTCTGAGATGTAGTACTGTGCTAGTTTCAGAGGATGACTGTTGGTTCTAAGACTAGTTACTCTTCTGAGTAGTTACGACATCTTCTGAGCAATATTCACACTGGGTTACTCATTCCTATTTCTCTTCTGAGGAATGTGAATTGATCTTTTCTCAGAGGTTTAGTGAAGATGTCAGCTCTTTGATCTTTTGTAGAGATGTATACCAGCTTCACATCTTTCTTGAGAACATGATCTCTTATGAAGTGGTGTCTGATGTTGACATGTTTCATTCTACTATGCTCAACTAGATTCTTTGATAGTTCAATCACACTTTTGTTATCGTAGAGGATCTCTATGCACTCTGACTTGACTCCATAGTCTTCGAGTTGCTGTTTGATCCATAGTGCTTGAGCAACACAGCTTCCCGCAGCCATGTATTCAGCTTATGTGGTAGACAATGCTACTAAGGTTTGTTTCTTGCTATACCAAGAAACAATGCTGTTTCCCAGAAAATGACATCCTCCAGTAGTGCTCTTTCTTTCCAATTGATCTCTTCCATAGTCCACGTCAGTGAATCCTCTTAGTGAGAACTCTTCATTATTTGGATACCATAAACCAGCTTCTACGGTTCCTAGCAGATATTTCAGGATTTTTTTCACAGCACTCAGATACGACTCTCTTGGATCACTTTGATATCTTTCACAGTAGCATACTGCATAGTGAATGTCAGGTCTGCTAGCTGTGAGGTACAGAAAAGATCCAATCATTCCTCTGAACAGCTTCTGATTAATTTTCTTTCCTTCTGAGTCTTTGCTGAGTATAGTGTTGGAAGCCATAGGAGTTGACATTTCTCTTCCATCTTCCATACCAAATTTCTTCAGAATCTCCTTGGTATATTTGGCTTGATTGATGAATACTCCGTTCGAACTTTGTTTGATTTGCAGACCAAGAAAGAATGGTAATTCCCCCATCATAGACATCTCGAATTCATTCTTCATTTGTGAACTGAATTCGTTACACATCTTTTCCTCAATAGCTCCAAAGATGATATCATCAACATAGATCTGAACAAGTAATATGTCCTTATTTCTTCTTCTGATGAATAATGTGCTTTTTGTTTTGCCTCTGACATATCCTTTTGAGATAAGGAAACTTATCAGTCTCTCATACCAAGCTCTGAGGGCTTGCTTCAAACCATACAAAGCCTTCTTCAACTTGTAGACATAGCATGGATGCTTTGAATCTTCAAAGCCAGGAGGTTTCTTAACGTACACTTCTTTTTATATGAATCCATTCAAGCTGGCACTTTTTACATCCATTTGGTATAGCTTGAACCCCATATGGGATGCAAATGCATAGAGGATTCTGATTGCTTCAAGCCTTGCTACTGGAGCGAATGTCTCGTCATAATCAATTCCTTCTTGTTGATTTATCCTTAAGCTACTAATCTAGCCTTGTTTCTAATCACAATCCCTTCTTCATCAAGCTTGTTTCTGAATACCCTTTTAGTGTTAATGATGGATTTTTTCTTTGGCATTGGGACAAGATCCCAGACGTCATTTCTGGTGATCTGGTCTAGTTCATCTTGCATAGCCATCATCCAACTTTCATCATGTTCTGTGTCTTCAAATTTCTTTGGTTCTATGATGGAGACAAAAGCTGGATGACTTTTCATTTTGCTGAGTTATCTTCTGGTGAGAACAGGATTCTGAGGTGCGTCAAGGATTAGTCTTTCTAGATGGTCCTTCTTGGTTCTTATTTCTCTAGGTAAATCATGATGAACAGGAGCCTCCTTTGCTTCTGGTTAGTTTTCTTCATCTTCCTGTTCTGAGAATTTGACCTCAGATGGTTCATCCTTTGTTAAGTTGTCTCCTTGGGTTGACTCAGAGGGTTGTTTATGTGAGACAGAGTCTCCATCTTCCTCTGAGCTTCTTCTTTTTCCTACATGGTTAGTTTCATTGAAATCTACATGTACTAACTCTTCTAATGTTGTTGTTCTTTTGACAAAGACTCTATAAGCTTTGCTATGTGTTGAGTAGCCAAGAAAAATTGCTTCATCAGCTTTAGGATCAAACTTTCCTAGCTGTTCTTCATTCTTGAGTACAAAGCATTTACACCCAAATGCTTTGAAATACCCAATTTTAGGTTTTCTACCTTTCCAGATTTCATAGGGAGTTTTATCAATTACTGATCTAATGTTTACTCTATTCAGTATGTAACAAGCAGTATTCACTGCCTCTGCCCAAAAATATTTGGGAAGGTTATTGTCACTCAGCATTGACCTGGCAATTTCAACTAAGGTTCTGTTCTTCCTTTCAACAACCCCATTTTTTGGGGGGGGGTGTGAGGAGCAAAGAAATTGTGTTCAATTCCTCTGGCGTCACAGAAACCAGCAAATAATTTATTCTCAAATTCTCTACCATGATCGCTTCTTATTTTAGACAGAAGGACTCCTTGTTTAACTTCAATTCTATTACATAACTTGGAGAACCTTTCATAGGCTTCATCCTTACTACTTAGCAGAATAACCCATGTATATCTAGAATAATCATCCACTATGACCACGGTATATCTATATCCACCCATGCTTATGGGAAGAACAGGACCAAACAGGTCTAGATGGACTAATTCTAAGACTCTTTTAGATGAAAAATTAGATTTAGATTTAAAGCTCTTCTTAAATAGTTTTCCATACTGACATGCACTACACAAGTGATCCTTTTCGTAGTTTAAGCTTAGTAGACCCTCAACAAGTTTCTGTTTGATTCATGTTAGCATGTCCCAACTTTCTGTGCCATAACCATGACTCTTCTTCTTTAGTCATTAAACATATATCCTTCTTTGATTTATCATTTAAATTAATTACGAAAACATTATTGACTCTAGGAGCATAAATTAAAGTTTTATTTTACTTACAATCAATGACGAAGCATCCTTCTGAGTCAAAAATGACTTTTCTTCCTTGGTCACATAGTTGAGCGACAATCAGAAGATTGAACTTCAATCCATCAACAAGGGAGACTTCTTCAATTTTGATTACTGATCCAATGGTTCCTTTGCCAATGATTTTTCCCTTTTTGTTATCCCCGAAGCTTACATTTCCATATCTTTTACGTTCTAATGAGATGAATGATGTCTCATCTCCTGTCATGTATCTTAAGCATCCACTGTCTATATACCAGATTTGTTGACCTTCTGTGGATCTAAGACTTAACTACAAAAGCAAATGGTTAGAATCTTCGAACCCAGTTTCCCTTGGGTTCAGGTGTATTATAAGTTAAATCTGGCCAATCATAAGAATCATAAAAACCATTCTTAAATATACACATAGAGGTTGTATGGTTTTTCTATCCACAAAATTTGCAGAAGATGTTTAAAGATTCTCTGACCTTTTCTCTCTGTAGAGTTCTGGGAGATGGACAAAGATCAAAAGGTTCTTAAAGTGGTTACCTCTAAGGTATGACTCTTCTTTTGGCTTGTGGATTTTGCTGAGTCATCTTCTGATATCTTTCCTTTTGATGGCTATTTATGTCATATCTATATCCTTACTCCTTATATTTCTTATGCTTTGAGCTGAAGATTCACTTTGTTACATCCTTTGAAGATTTTACTTCTAAGAGGCATTTGTCTTCTGAGAATACTTCTTTTGAGAATGTTCCTTCTTCTGAGGGTGCATCTTCTTTTGAGGTGGCTCATTCTTGTGAGATTCTGATTTTCCAGGCAGGGTTATTTTCCCCGATATATGTCCTTCTACCAACATTACTCTTCTACTGAGGTCAGTGGTATTAACTCCTGCCAAAACCAATTCTTTCTTAAGCTTTTCAACCTCAGTTTCAAGCTCTCCTTGCCTCTTATGAATAGCTTTGGTAGAATTATCTCTAGCTATATCTCGGATACAGAAGTCTTCAAAATCTTCTTCCAGAAGCTTCATATGTTTCTTGTTCTTCTTAACCTACTTATAAATTTGTGCAAAAAGTTGTATGATTTTATCAGAAATATTGAGTTTAGAATTTACCTCATCATGCTCCTGAGATTTTCCTTCTGAAGTTGAGATTTTCTCTATGCTACTATGCCAGGACTCAACTATTGGGTACATATCATCTTTAGCCATGAAGCATATCTAAGTAGTTTCTTCATTTTCTTAGGAATCTGCAGAGCTCTCTTCTTCACTGTCTCTCCATGTTTCCACCATAGCTTTCTTTCCTTTATCCTTTCTTAGCCTTGGGCAGCTTGATTTAATATGTCCTTCCTGGTGACATTCAAAATAGGTTATAGGTTTTTTATTTTCACCTTTGGTTTTCTCCTCAAATCTTCTGAACTTGCTTTCCTTATGGAAGTCTGACTTCTGTAGAAAACTTCCCTTCTTTTGGAACTTTTGAGGGGTCATTGAGTTCTTCTTCATGAACTTCTTGAATCTTCTGGCCAGCATGGCCATATCCTCATCATCTTCTGAAGAGCTTTCATCAACTTCTTCTACTCTCAGGATTATTTCTTCTTTCTTTCAAACTTTACTTTTTCTTTCTTTTGAAAATTCTGCATAGATATCTCATGAGTGATTAAAGAACCAATGAGTTCATCATACCTGTATGTAGTGAGATCTTGAGCTTCTTCTATAGCTGTCTTCTTGTCCTGCCATTTTTCAGTTAGACTTCTGAGAATCTTCTTCCCTTGCTCCTCTTCTGAGAAGTTTTTTCCCAATCTCTTGAGTTCGTTGATGATGTTTGTGAATCTGGAATTCATGTTTGAGATTGATTCTCCCTCTTCCATCTCGAATAGTTCATAGAGTCGCAAATTCTGATTGATCTTTGATTCTTTCACTTTGTCTATTCCTTCATAGGTTATTTCAAGCTTTTTCTATATCTCCTGAGGACTTTCACATCCTAAGATTTTGTTATATTCTTCAGCATCTAATGCATAATGTAAAAAGTTAATTGCAGCTGCATTACTTTGTAATTTTTTAATGTCAGAGTCATTGTATTCATTCTCAGGTTTAGGAGAAACTACCCCATGTATAGTAGATGTAGGAATGTATGTGCCATTGGTTATAGCAAGCCATACATACTTATCTTGAGGCTGTATGAAATTTTTCATTTTGTTTTTCCAGAATGTATAATTCTATCCAAAGAACAGTGGGGGTCAGGACACAGACAACCCTTCTGGGAGTATCTATGTGGTCATATTTCCAGGTAAGTGCTTCATGCTATTTTCCCCATTTTAATCTTTTACTCTAGATTTGTTAAGTATGTTTTAGAGTTCCGGCTCTTATACCAATTGTTGGACACCGTAGGGTATAAAATAGGTCAGAGAGGGGGTGAATGACTCTTTTTCGAGTACACTATTTTACTTCAGAAGGTAGTTTAATTACAACTTCTGAAGATGATTCTGAGTAAAAAGTTTTACTCATAACCCCTTTATGTATTTATGTGTTTTTAATGTAGAATGAAATAGCACAAGTATAATAGAGCAAGGTAAGAAAATTTGCAAATAGAGATTTTATCTTGGTTCAGCCTCTGCCTAATCCAGTCCTCAGAAACTTCAGTCCAAGATTTAATCCACTATCAAATCTTCTTCTAGTGAAGAGTAAACCTTTTACAATGCGTTGACTTAAGTACCCTCCAACAATCTTTACTAAGCTATACCAATACAGAAGTATCGTTCTTCTATATCTAAGGCTCTGAGCTTCGTCTCTTTTAAGTACCTTCCTTATGAGACTACCTAGCTCCCTCACACTAACTTACCCTCAGCTTAGTGTCATTTACAAAAGTTTATAAGTAAATGGATTTTATGAACTTCGGAACTTTGTTTCAGTTAGTTCAAGTATAAACAAATAAGATTAAAGTGTTTGCTAGAAGAAGATTGCAAATAGATTGAGAATTGATTCACTCTTGAATTCTTTTGTTAAGATTCGGTAACCTTCTTCAATGGTGGAAATCATCCTTTTATAGAGGGAGAGAATGTTTCCGTTGATTTTTTGACCGTTGCCAGGAATTTTGCCATTGTCTTCCAATATTGTTTCCGTTAACAATCTGTTAGAGTAGCTCGTCCAACTCTGATCCGCACCACGCTGTATCAGGTTGATTTGGGGGGTCCACTTTGTACTGCAGATACGTATCAGATTAGAAGGTGAGATTTGTTCTTGATTTCGCAACAACTTTTATCTTGTAGTATACTGGAGAACAGAGCGCACGGTGGCATTAAATGCGAAGTTAGCTTTCTTGACTTTTAGCACCGAAAGACTAAGTTGACCTTTTGCAATCCTCATAAGGGCTTTTAACGTTCTGAGTCTTGAGTGATCTTGTGAGATATTGAATACCTCATCTGACTTTAATTACTTCTGAACATCCATAGCTTTGCTAACGAATCCTTGTGCTTCTGAGGCGACATCCTTCTGAACTTTGCTTCTGAACTTAGAACTTACAAAACTAAATTATCTTCAGAATCCAACACTAACTTTTCTTCTGTTTTAAGTCATTTCTGTGATAGCATATATGGAGGAAATTTAGGACCAGCAAAAACCGGTGCTAAAGTTTTCGAGAGTGGGTTTTAATGGCCAACATTGTTTATGGATGCTAGAGATTTTGTTTAGAATTGTAATAATTGTCAGAGAGCGGGAAACATAAGTTAAAGAGATGAGATGCCATTGAAAAACATCTTAGAAGTGGAGCTTTTTAGTGTCTGGGGTATATATTTCATGGGACCATTTCCCAACTTTAAAGGTTATAATTACATTCTAGTTGCAGTTTATTATGTTTCAAAATGGGTTGAAGCTAGCCCATATAGTAAGAATGATGCTAGAGTAGTTGCTAAATTTCTTAAGAAATTATTTAGTAGATTTGGAGTTCCTAGGACTATAATTAGTGATTGAGGTTCACATTTCATCAATAAGACTTTTGAAAGCTTGATGCATTAGTATGGAGTACATCATAAGGTTGCTACCCCATATCACCCTCAGACTAGTGGTCAAATAGAAATTTATAATCAAGAAATTAAGTGGATTCTCGAAAAGACTGTCTCTAATTCTAGGAATGATTGTTCTACTTAATTAAATGATGCATTATGGGCCTACAAAACAACTTTTAAGACACCTATTGGTATGACACCCTACAAGTTTGTTTACGAAAAGGTTTATCATTTACCTGTAGAATTAGAGCATAAGGCTTTATGGGCATTGAAGAATTTGAATATGGATTTACACAAAGCCGGTGAAAGGAGAAAGTTGGATTTAAATGCATTAGAAGAACTACGTTTTTCATCATATGAAAATGCAAAGATCTATAAAGAGAAGACAAAACGGTGGCACGATGCAAAACTACGAGAAAAGAAGTTTAAGATTAGAGATAAAGTTCTGTTATATAATTCCAAACTTCGCTTGTTCCTTGGAAAACTCAAATCTCGTTGGAAGGGACCTTATAAAGTTATTCAGGTATTTGACAATGGAGCATTGGAATTGAAAGCCGAAAATGGAGAAATATTTCGAGCCAATGGCCAAAGATGCAAACCTCATCTCGAAAATAAATTTTAATAAGATGTTGATGTTCAATTACTATCTTCACCATAAACAATCTAGGTATGTAAATAGTGAATATTTATTATTTGTTTTTCTTAGTTTCTCTAGGTACTAAGTCTAAAAATTGAAGAAATAGAAGGATTAAAGAAGGTGGCGATCGCGACTATAGATCGCGCTTGTGAAGTTATACCGCAAAACTGTACGTTCTTGTTTTGAAGAAAATCACGATCACAACATGCCTTCGCGATCGTGACATGGAAAAAAATATGACAGTTGCAGATCGCGATTAACACGCGATAGATGGCTAAAACAGCCATTAACGGCTAGTTTGAAGGGAAAATGGCTATATAGACTAATTTGACCAATCAAAAACCTATTAGAACTCTATATAATGGTCTAGGTTGAACCTATAACCACCATAACTATTCGCCAATTTTAAGTAATAAGTTTAATAGTTTGTTCACAAGATTCGGCTATATATCAATGGTGCTAAAAACTTGTTCACGAAAAATATAGGTGTTGTTAGTACCTCTTATCAAATAGAAAAATGATGATAACTGCAAGTATAAAGTTGCGATATAGTTTTAAAAGATATCGATCCCACAGGGAAGGGCTAGTTCTAGAAATCGAAAATGAAGATAAAATAAAGAAAATAAAATATAATAAAGTAAAGGTTAGGAAAGAAGGATTAGAATGAAAAATGAGTAAATACAGGTATGAAAGATTAGAGAACCTAAATATATAGATTTTCCCTACAAAATAAGGATAGCAGAGAAAGAATGCAAGCTCAACAAAGATGTTATGATTCACTAAACTAATCTACAGACTCGGTTCTAAATACCCAGATGTTCAATTATTCACCGCAGTGCAACACATGAAATGACTTTTCTAAATCTAGCGCAAACGAATTAAGACAATTATATAAACCTGGACAACATGAATACTATGCTTAGTACGGGTCACTCTCACATAGCCACATTTAGCAAGTTACCATTCCAAAAACATTGGCTCACTATACAGCGTCATATCACAGATCCAGTGATTATACACGATATTGTTAACCCTGAAATTACTCTTAAAATTAACTTTAACGCATATAACTTGATTAACATAAAAGACTTAACAAGAAATACGCATTAGACACATAGATATATCATAAAATTTGAAATAGAAAGTATAAGTAGAAAGCAAAGCAAAATTGTAAGGTATGCAAGTGAAAGCTAAAGATGATCAAACCATATCCACTCTTTAATGGGATTCGTCAATTCCAGCAATTCCTGCATTTGCTTTGAATTTGGTCTCGGCCCATACAGAACATTCCTTGCGAATATCGAACAAAGGAATATTGAAGAACAAAAACTTTTATTGATAAGTGATTTACAAGTACACTTATACAACAATCGCTCGAGAATATAGAGAAATCTAGTGATCCAAACAAGGATAAGAATCACTTAAACATTTTCTCGCTAACGCTTATGAACGTAGCGAACTCTCTATCTACACACACTACATAACCCTATATTTGTACTCTAATGCTCTCCTCTCTGGTTGCAATCTATGCTACACACCATGCATGAAATTTGTGAGGATTGTAACCCTATTTATAGAGTTCGAAGGGTTGTGTCTATCTGTACAAAGGGTTATGTCTATTGGTAAATGATTGCATCTCTTCATTGTGATGGTTGAGAAGCTTTGATATAATCCACAATGGATAGGCACCTTCTCATGATTGGTTGACTTTTGATAAGTGTCATTTCATTGGTAGTTGATGGCGGTTGATCATGCTTATCTGGCGGTTGGTAGTTAAGAAGATAAAACAAGAAAACCTTCCATGTCGAGATCGAGATAGATATGTAGTGACCGTGAATCTTTGATTGGTAAACTTCTATTCTGAAGAAGAACAAGTCGCGACCACGAATGATTGTCGCGACCGTGAATTTTATTTTTCTTCAGAATTCTCCTTGCAACTTCACTGATCTTTAACAGCTTCGATCCTAAGCCAAATCTTTAAGTTCCATGCATCTTTTCACACCTTTTTCACTCTTTTTTCGTAGAATTCCACTTTTGATCATTTTACTCCCAAGATTTACCTAGTATCTGCATTTGCATCAAAAACAACTACATACCACCTGAAATCTTTTATATGAAGTATAAAAATGACTTAAACTATAGTGTTTAGTGTGTAAAAATTATAATGATAATAAGTGTAATTATACACTTATCATACCCCCACACTTAACTTTTGCCTTGTCCTCAAGGTAAATTCAACAAAAGTGTATAAATTGGTAAACAAGTTTGTACCTCATTTGGTGAAAGACTATTGCAGTGAGTACCGCATTCCCACGTCGCAAAGAATTCAAGTAGAAGTTCAAAATTTGCCACAAATTAGTAATGTGCAATTTATATAGCTTAGTTGCATACCTTTGTTCTTAATGGAGAGTCAAATGAATTGCATCTTCATATAAGTGTTATATGCATACTCGAATATTACCTTCTCTTAAACATAGTATAAAGTATAAAGGACATAGAAAGCACACTTTGATTAATTTTCTCTCAAGGCATTTTTAGGTAACCTAGGATGCTAAAACATTCTCAGTGGTTGCATTTTATGCTCCATACCACTCTCCCCTTTTTTCAGTGGTT